>MU702918.1:94922-108643 GCA_026770625.1 Nicotiana glauca | reverse complement strand
ATGATGATATGCCGGGATTGAGTACCGATCTGGTGGTTCACAAATTACCAACCGATCCGTCAATACCACCTGTTAGACAAAAATTGAGGAAGTTCAAAACAGTTATAAGTATAAAAATAAAAGAAGAAGTCACTAAACAGTTTGATGCAAAGGTCATTCGGGTCACACGGTATCCCACCTGGTTAGCCAATGTCGTGCCTGTGCCAAAGAAAGATGGCAAAACTAGGTTGTGTGTTGATTATCGAGATCTCAACAAGGCAAGTCCAAAAGACAATTTTCCATTGCCGAACATTCATATATTGATTGACAATTGTTCCAAACATGAGATTGGGTCGTTTGTAGATTGTTATGCGCGTTACCATCAAATTTTAATGGATGAGGAAGATGCGGAGAAGACAGCATTCATCACACCTTGGGGAACATATTGTTATCGGGTCATGCCGTTTGGTTTAAAGAATGCCGGGGCAACCTACATGAGGGCTATGACAGCGATCTTTCATGATATGATACATAAAGAGATTGAGGTTTATATAGATGATGTGATTGTAAAGTCAAAGAAGCAGGAAGACCATATCAGAGATCTGAGGAAATTCTTCCAAAGGTTACGCAGGTACAATCTCAAGCTCAATCCTGCAAAATGCGCTTTTGGTGTGCCATCAGGGAAGTTGTTGGGGTTTATAGTCAGTCACCGGGGTATTGAACTGGATCCATCAAAGATTAAGGCCATTCAGGAATTGCCACCCCCGAGAAACAAAACCGACGCGACATCGCAACTCGACGTTTTACGGTTGCCGTCTTCCAGGCCAAGACGTAGTGACATGTCGAGCGCGACGGTGTTAAGCCCGTAAGGTCGTAATTGGTAATCGTAATTAACAATTTAAATGTTTTTTAAAATGTTTTCCTATTTTTTGTATATTGCCTTTTTGATCTTTTCCGCAATTATCCTATTTTAAAAAAATTATTGTTTCGCGTAAAAAAAACATCATTTACAACCCGTAAAACTCATTTGCGAATTTATTTTATCTACCGCTGATATATTAAAAGAAGTAGGATACAAATTTTCACAAAAAGAGGGATGCAACACGAGGACTTCCCAGGGGGACACCCATCCTAGTACTACTCTCGCCCAAGCACGCTTAACTTCGGAATACTGATGGGATCTGTTGCGTTAGTGCTGGTATGATCCCATCCGACATTGCTTGCACTCTAAATTCTCTTAATACCTTTCCTCCTTCCGCTTTAGGTGCCAAAGTGTAATGTCTTAAAACAACATAACTTTACGCTCATTTATCCGTTTTACGCGATTCCCCTTTTGATTTTATGTATTTTTCATTGGCAAAGTCATTGACCAATATAAACCAGCCGCGCTCGATGATAATATCACAATCAGAGGGCCCGACTTGCCTATCGTACTAGGCCGCATGGAACGGTGACATCACAACTCGACATTTTATGGTTGCCGCCTTCCAGGCCAAGGCATAGTGACTTGTCGAGCGCGACGGTGTTAAGCACGTAAGGTCGTAGTTGGTAATCATAATTAACAATTTAAATGTATTCCTATTTTTTGTATATTTCCTTTTTGATCTTTTCCGCAATTATCCTCTTTAAAAAAAATAATTGTCTCGCGTAAAAAAAACATCGTTTACAACCTGCAAAACTCATTTGAGAATTTATTTCAGTTACCGCCGATATATTAAAAAAAGCAGGATACAAATTTTGCCAAAAAGAGGGATGCTACACGAGGACTTCCCAGGGGGTCACCCATCCTAGTACTACTCTCGCCCAAGCACGTTCACTTCATAGTTCTGATAGGATACGGTGCGTTAGTGCTGGTATGATCGCATCCGACATTCCTTGCACTATAAATTCTCTTAATACCTTTCCTCCTTCCGCTTTAGGTGCCAAAGTGTAAAGCCTTAAAACGACATAACTTTACGCTCATTTATCCATTTTACGCGATTCCGCTTTTGATTTTATGTATTTTTCGCTGGCAAAGCCATTGACCAATATAAACCAGCCGCGCTCGACGATAATATCACAATCAGAGGGCCCGACGTGCCTATTGTACTAGGCCGCATGGAACGGCGACATCGCAACTCGACGTTTTACGGTTGCCGCCTTCCAGGCCAAGTCGTAGTGACATGTCGAGCGCGACGGTAAGCCTGTAAGGTTATAGTTGGTAATCGTAATTAACAATTTAAATGTTTTCCTATTTTTTGTATATTGCCTTTTTGATCTTTTCCGCAAATAACCTCTTTAAAAAAAATTATTGTCTCGAGTAAAAAAAAACATCGTTTACAACCCATAAAACTCATTTGCGAATTTATTTGATCTACCGCCGATATATTAAAAGAGGTTGGATACAAATTTTGCCAAAAAGAGGGATGCAACACGATGAGTTCCCAGGGGGTCACCCATCCTAATACTACTCTCGCCCAAGCACGCTTCACTTCGGAGTTCTGATGGGATCCGGTGCGTTTGTGCTGGTATGATCGCATCCGACATTTCTTGCACTCTAAATTCTCTTAATACCTTTCCTCCTTCCGCTTCAGGTGCCAAAGTGTAAATCCTTAAAACGACATAACTTTACGCTCATTTATCCGTTTTACGCGATTCCTCTTTTGATTTTACGTATTTTTCGCTGGCAAAGACATTGATCAATATAAACCAGCCGCGCTCGACGATAATATCACAATCAGAGGGCCCGACGTGCCTATTGTACTAGGCTGCACTGAACAGCGACATCACAACTCGACGTTTTATGGTTGCTGCCTTCCAGGCCAAGGCATAGTGACATGTCGAGCGCGACGGTGTTAAGCCCGTAAGGTCGTAGTTGGTAATCCTAATTAACAATTTAAATGTTTTCCTATAGTTTGTATATTACCTTTTTGATCTTTTCCGCAATTATTCTCTTTAAAAAAAATTATTGTCTCGGGTAAAAAAAACATCATTTACAACATGTAAAACTCATTTGAGAATTTATTTCATTTACCGCCGATATATTAAAAAAAGTAGGATACAAATTTTTCCAAAAGAGGGATGATACACGAGGACTTCCTAGGGGGTCACTCATTCTAGTACTACTCTCGCCCAAGCACGCTTCACTTTGGAGTTCTAATGGGATCCGGTGCGTTAGCGCTGGTATGATCGCATCCGACAATCCTTGTACTCTAAACTCTCTTAATATCTTTCCTCCTTCCGCTTTAGGTGCCAAAGTGTAAAGCCTTAAAACGACATAACTTTACGCTCATTTATCCGATTTATGCGATTCCTCTTTTGATTTTATGTATTTTTTGCAGGCAAAGCCATTGACAAAAAAAAACCAGTCGCGCTCGACGATAATATTAAAATCAGAGGGCCCGACGTGCCTATCATACTAGGCCGCATGGAACGGTGACATCGCAACTCGACGTTTTACGGTTGATGCCTTCTAGGCCAAGGCGTAGTGACATGTCGAGTGCGACGGTGTTAAGCCCGTAAGGTCGTAGTTGGTAATCGTTATTAACAATTTAAATGTTTTTTTAATTTTTTCCTATTTTTTGTATATTGCCTTTTTGATCTTTTCTGCAATTATCCTCTTTAAAAAAAATTATTGTCTCACGTAAAAAAAACATCGTTTACAACCCGTAAAACTCATTTGCAAATTTATTTGATCTACCGCCGATATATTAAAAGAAGTAGGATACAAATTTTCCCAAAAAGAGGGATGCAACACGAGGTCTTCCCAGGGGGACACCCATCCTAGTACTACTCTCGCCCAAGCACGCTTAACTTCGGAATACTGATGGGATCCGGTGCGTTAGTGCTGGTATGATCGCATCCGACATTGCTTGCACTCTAAATTCTCTTAATACCTTTCCTCCTTCCGCTTTAGGTGCCAAAGTGTAATGTCTTAAAACAACATAACTTTATGCTCATTTATCCGTTTTACGCGATTCCTCTTTTGATTTTACGTATTTTTCGTTCGCAAAGCCATTGACCAATATAAACCAGCCGCGCTCGATGATAATATCACAATCAGAGGGCCTGACGTGCCTATCGTACTAGGCCGCATGGAACGACGACATCACATCTCGACATTTTATGGTTGCCGCCTTCCAGGCCAAGGCATAGTGACATGTCGAGCACGACGGTGTTAAGCCCGTAAGGTCGTACTTGGTAATCGTAATTAACAATTTAAATGTTTTCCTATTTTTTTTATATTGCCTTTTTGATCTTTTCCGCAATTATCCTCTTTAAAAAAAAATTATTGTCTCGCGTAAAAAAATCATCGTTTACAACCTGTTAAACTCATTTGAGAATTTATTTGATTTACCGCCGATTAAAAAAAGTAGGATACAAATTTTTCCAAAAAGAGGGATGCTACACGAGGACTTCCTAGGGGGTCACTCATCCTAGTACTACTCTCGATCAAGCACGCTTCACTTCGGAGTTCTGATGGGATCCGGTGCATTGGTGCTAGTATGATCGCATCCGACATTCCTTGCACTCTAAACTCTCTTAATACCTTTCCTCCTTCTGCTTTAGGTTCAAAAGTGTAAAGCCTTAAAACGACATAACTTGACGCTCATTTATCCGATTTTCGCGATTCCTCTTTTGATTTTATGTATTTTTCGCAGGCAAAGCCATTGACCAATAAAAACCAGTTGCGCTCGACAATAATATCACAATCAGAGGGCCCGATGTGCCTATCGTACTAGGCCGCATGGAACGGCGACATCGCAACTCGACGTTTTACGGTTGCCGCCTTCACGGCCAAAGCGTAGTGACATGTCGAGCACGACGGTGTTAAGCCCGTAAGGTCGTAGTTGGTAATCGTTATTAACAATTTAAATGTTTTCCTATTTTTTGTATATTGCCTTTTTGATCTTTTCTGCAACTATCCTCTTTAAAAAAAATTATTGTATCGCGTAAAAAAAACATCGTTTACAACCCGTAAAACTCATTTGTGAATTTATTTGATCTACCGCCGATATATTAAAAGAAGTTGGATACAAATTTTTCCAAAAAGAGGGATGCAACACGATGACTTTCCAGGGGGTCACCCATCCTAGTACTACTCTCGCCCAAGCACGCTTCACTTCAGAGTTCTGATGGGATCCGGTGCGTTTGTGCTGGTATGATCGCATCCGACATTCCTTGCACTCTAAATTCTCTTAATACCTTTCCTCCTTCCGCTTTAGGTGCCAAAGTGTAAAGCCTTAAAACGACATAACTTTACGCTCATTTATCCATTTTACGCGATTCCTCTTTTGATTTTACGTATTTTTCGCTGGCAAAGCCATTGACCAACATAAACCAGCCGCGCTCGATGATAATATCACAATCAGAGGGCCCGACGTGCCTATCGTACTAGGCCACATGGAACGGCGACATCACAACTCGACGTTTTATGGTTGCGGCCTTCCAGGCCAAGGCATAGTGACATGTCGAGCGCGACGGTGTTAAGCCCGTAAGGTCGTAGCTAGTAATCGTAATTAACAATTTAATTGTTTTTTTAAATGTTTTCCTATTTTTTGTATATTGACTTTTTGATCTTTTCAGCAATTATCCTCTTTGAAAAAAAATATTGTCTCGCGTAAAAAAAACATCGTTTACAACCCATAAAAATCATTTGCGAATTTATTTGTTCTTCCGCCGATATATTAAAAAAAGTAGGATACAAATTTTGCCAAAAAGAGGGATGCAACATGAGGACTCCCCAGGGGGTCACCCATCCTAGTACTACTCTCTCCCAAGCACGCTTCACTTCGGAGTTCTAATGGGATCCGGTGCGTTAGTGCTGGTATGATCGCATCTAACATTCCTTGCACTCTAAATTCTCTTATTACCTATCCTCCTTCCGCTTTAGGTGCCAAAGTGTAAAGCCTTAAAACAACATAACTTTACTGTCATTTATCCATTTTATACGATTCCTCTTTTCATTTTACGTATTTTTCGCTGGCAAAGCCATTGATGAATATAAAGCAGCCGCGCTCGACGATAATATCACAATTAGGGGCCTGACGTGCCTATCGTACAAGGCCGCATGGAATGGCGACATGACAACTCGAAGTTTTACGATTGCCGCCTTCCAGGCCAAGGCGTAGTGACATGTCGAGCGCGAAGGTGTTAAGCCCGTACGGTCGTAGTTGGTAATCGTAATTAACAATTTAAATGTTTTTTAAATGTTCTCCTATTTTTAGTATATAGCCTTTTTGATCTTTTCCGCAATTATCCTCTTTAAAAAAATTTATTGTCTCGCGTAAAAAAAAACATCGTTTACAACACATAAAACTCATTTGCGAATTTATTTGATCTACCGCAGATATATTAAAAAAAGTAGGATAAAAAATTCAAAAAGAGGGATACAACACGAGGACTTCCCAGGGGGTCACCCATTCTAGTACTACTTTAGCCCAAGCACACTTAACTTCGGAATATTGATGGGATCCAGAGCGTTAGTGCTGGTATGATCGCACCCGATATTCCTTGCACTCTAAATTCTCTTAACACCTTTACTCCTTCCGCTTTAGGTGCCAAAGTGTAAAGCCTTAAAAGGATATAAGTTTATGCTCATTTATCCGTTTTACGTGATTCCTCTTTTGATCTTACGTATTTTTCGCAGGCAAAGCCCTTGACCAATAAAAACCAGCCGCGCTCGACGATAATATCACAATCAGAGGGCCCGATGTGCCTATCGTACTAGGCCACATGGAACGGCGACATCGCAACTCGACGTTTTACGGTTGCCACCTTCAGGCCAAGGCGTAGTGACATGTTGAGCGCGACGGTGTTAAGCCTATAAGGTCGTCGTTGGTAATAGTAATTAACAATTTACATGTTATTAAATGTTTTCCTATTTTTTGTATACTGCCTTTTTGATTTTTTTCGCAATTATCCACATAAAAAAAATTATTGTCTCGCGTAAAAAAATAACGTTTACAACCCGTAAAACTCATTTGCGAATTTATTTGATCTACCTACGATATATTAAAAGAAGTAGGATACAAATTTTGCCAAAAAGAGGGATGCAACACGAGGACTTCCCAGGGGTCACCCATGCTAGTACTACTATCGCCCAAGCACGCTTCACTTCGGAGTTCTGATGGGATCCAGTGCGTTAGTACTGGTATGATCGCATCCGACATTCCTTGCACTCTAAATTCTCTTAATACCTTTCCTCCTTCCGCTTTAGGTGCCAAAGTGTAAAGCCTTAAAACGACATAACTTTAGGCTCATTTATCTGCTTTAAGCAATTCCTCTTTTGATTTTACTTATTTTTCGCTGGCAAAGCCATTGACCAATATAAACCAGCCGCACTCGACGATAATATCACAATCAGAGGGCCTGACGTACTAGTCCGCAAGGAACGGCGACATCGCAACTCGACGTTTTACGATTGCCGCCTTCTATGCCAAGGCACAGTGACATGTGGAGCGCAACGGTGTTAAGCCCGTAAGGTCGTAGTTGGTATTCGTAATTAACAATTTAAATGTTTTTTAAATGTTCTCCTATTTTTTTTTATATTGCCTTCTTGATCTTTTTCGCAATTATCCTCTTTAAAAAAAATTATTGTCTCGCGTAAAAAAAAATCGTTTACAACCCGTAAAACTCATTTGGAAATTTATTTGATCTACCGCCGATATATTAAAACAATTAGGATACAAATTTAGCCAAAAAGAGGGATGCAACACGAGGACTTCCTAGGGGTCACCCATCCTAGTACTACTCTCGCCCAAGCACGCTTCACTTCGGAGTTCTGATGGGATCTGGTGCGTTAGTGCTGGTATGATCGCATCCGACATTACTTGCACTCTAAATTCTCTTAATACCTTTCCTCCTTCCGCTTTAGGTTCCAAAGTGTGACGCCTTAAAACGACATAACTTTACGCTACGCGATTCCTCTTTTGATTTTACGAATTATTCGCAGGCAAAGCCATTGACCAATAAAATCCAGCCGCGCTCGATGATAATATCCCAATCAGAGGGCCCGACGTGGCTATCGTACTAGGCCGCGTGGAATGGCGACATCGCAAATCAACATTTTACGGTTGCCGCCTTATAGGCCAAGGCATAGTGACATGTCGAGCGCGACGGTGTTAAGCCCGTAAGGTCGTAGTTGGTAATCGTAATTAACAATTTAAATGTTCTCCTATTTTTTGTATATTGCCTTTTTGATCTTTTCCGCAATTATCCTCCTTAAAAAAAATTATTATCTCGCGTAAAAAAAAAAACATTGTTTACAACCCGCAAAACTTATTTGCGAATTTATTTGATCTACCGCCGATATATTAAAAGAAGTAGGATAAAAATTTTGCCAAAAAGAGGGATGCAACACGAGGGCTTCCCAGGGGGCCACCCATCCTAGTACTTCTCTCGCCCAAGCACACTTAACTTCGGAATACTGATGGGATCCGGTGCGTTATTGCTGGTATGATCGCATCCGACATTCCTTGCACTATAAATTCTCTTAATACCTTTCCTCCTTCCGCTTTAGGTGCCAAAGTCTAAAGCCTTAAAACGACATAACTTTACACTCATTTATCCGATTTACGCAATTCCTGTTTTGATTTTACGTATTTTTCGCTAGCAAAGCCATTGACCAATATAAACCAGCCGCGCTCGACGATAATATCACAATAAGAGGGCCCGACGTGCCTATCGTGCTAGGCCGCATGGAACGGCGACATCGCAACTCGACATTTTACGGTTGCCGCCTTCTAGGCCAAGGCGTAGTGACAAATAGAGCGCCACGGTGTTAAGCCCGTAAGGTCGTAGTTGGTAATCATAATTAACAATATAAATGTTATCCTATTTTTTGTATATTGCCTTTTTGATCTTTTCCGCAATTATCCTCTTTAAAAAAAATTATTGTCTCACGTAAAAAAATATCGTTTACAAGCCTTAAAACTCATTTGCTAATTTATTTTATCTACCGTCGATATATTAAAAGAAGTAGGATACAAATTTTGCGTAAAAGAGGGATGCAACACGAGGACTTCCCAGGGGGTCACCCATCTTAGTACTACTCTCGCCCAAGCACGCTTAGCTTCAAAGTTCTGATGGGATCCGGTGCGTTAGTGCTGGTATGATCGCATCCGACATTCCTTGCTCTCTATATTCTCTTAATACCTTTCCTCCTTTCGTTTTAGGTGCCAAAGTGTAAAGCCTTAAAACGACATAACTTTATGCTCATTTATCCGCTTTACGCGATTCCTCTTTTGATTTTACTTATTTTTCACTGGTAAAGCCATTGACCAATATAAACCAGCCGCACTCGACGATAATATCACAAACAGAGGGCCTGACGTGCCTATCATACTAGTCTGCATGGAACGGCGACATCTTACCTCGACGTTTTACGATTGCCGCCTTCTATGCCAAGGCACACTGACATGTCGAGCGCGACGGTGTTAAGCCCGTAAGGCCGTAGTTGGTATTCGTAATTAACAATTTAAATGTTTTTTAAATGTTCTTCTATTTTTTGTATATTGCCTTTTTGATCTTTTCCGCAATTATCCTCTTTAAAAAAAAATTATTGTCTCGAGTAAAATAAAAATCGTTTACAACCCGCAAAACTCATTTGGAAATTTATTTGATCTACCGCCGATATATTAAAACAAGTAGGATACAAATTTTGCCAAAAAGAGGGATGCAACACGAGGAATTCCCAGGGGTCACCCATCCTAGTACTACTCTCGCCCAAGCACGCTTCACTTCGGAGTTCTGATGGGATCTGGTGCGTTAGTGCTGGTATGATCGCATCCGACATTTCTTGCACTCTAAATTCTCTTAATACCTTTCCTCCTTCCGCTTTAGGTTCCAAAGTGTAACGCCTTAAAACGACATAACTTTACACTCATTTATTCGATTTACGCGATTCCTCTTTTGATTTTACATATTTTTCGCTAGCAAAGACATTGAAAAATATAAACCAGCCGCGCTCGACGATAATATCACAATAAGAGGGCCCGACGTGCCTATCGTGCTAGGCCGCCTGGAACGGCGACATCGCAACTCGACATTTTACGGTTGCCGCCTTCCAGGCCAAGGCGTAGTGACATGTAGAGTGCCACGGTGTTAAGACCGTAAGGTCGTAGTTGGTAATCGTAATTAACAATATAAATGTTTTTTAAATGTTATCCTATTTTTTGTATATTTCCTTTTTTATCTTTTCCGCAATTATCCTCTTTAAAAAAAATTATTGTCTCGCGTAAAAAAAATATCGTTTACAAGCCGTAAAACTCATTTGCTAATTTAATTGATCTACCGCCGATATATTAAAAGAAGTAGGATATAAATTTTGCGTAAAAGAGGGATGCAACACGAGGACTTCCCAGGGGGTCACCCATCCTAGTACTACTCTCTCCCAAGCATGCTTAGCTTCGGAGTTCTGATGGGATCCGGTGCGTTAGTGCTGGTATGATCGCATCCGACATTCCTTGCACTCTATATTCTCTTAATACCGTTCCTCCTTCCGTTTTTGGTGCCAAAGTGTAAAGCCTTAAAACGACATAACTTTGCGCCCATTTATCCGTTTTACACGATTTCCCTTTTGATTTTATGTATTTTTTGCAGGCAAAGCCATTGACCAAAAAAACCAGCCGCGCTAGACGATAATATCACAATCAGAGGGCGCGACGTGCCCATCGTACTAGTCCGCATGGAACGGCGACATCGCAACTCGACGTTTTACGGTTGCCGCCTTCTATGCCAAGACACAGTGACATGTTGAGCGCGACGGTGTTAAGCCCGTAAGGTTGTAGTTGGTAGTCATAATTAACAATTTAAATGTTTTCCTATTTTTTGTATATTGCCTTTTTTATCTTTTCTGCAATTATCCTCATTAAAAAAAATTATTGTCCTGCGTAAAAAAAACATCGTTTACAGCCCGTAAAACTCTTTTGCGAATTTATTTGATCTATCGCCGATATACTAAAAGAAGTAGGATACAAATTTTGCCAAAAATAGGGATGCAACACGAGGACTTCCCAGGGGGTCAACCATCCTAGTACTACTCTCGCCCAAGCGCGCTTAACTTCAGAGTTCTGATGGGATCCAGTACGTTAGTGCTGGTATCATCGCATCTGACATTTCTTGCACTCTAAATTCTCTTAATATCTTTCCTCCTTCCGCTTTAGGTTCCAAGGTGCAAAGCCTTAAAACGACATAACTTTACGCTCATTTATCCGTTTTATGCGATTCATCTTTTGATTTTACGTATTTTTCGTAGGCAAAGCCATTGACCAATGAAAACCAGCCGTGCTCGCCAATAATATCACAGTAAGAGGACCCGGCGTGCCTTTCATACTAGGCCGCATGGAACGGCAACATCGCAACTCGACGTTTTACGGNCCGTGCTCGCCAATAATATCACAGTAAGAGGACCCGGCGTGCCTTTCATACTAGGCCGCATGGAACGGCAACATCGTAACTCGACGTTTTACCATTGCCGCCTTCGAGGCCAAGGCGTAGTGACATGTCGAGCGCGACGGTGTTAAGCTCGTAAGGTCGTGGTTGGTAATCATAATTAAAAATTTAAATGTTTTTTAAATGTTTACCTATTTTTTGTATATTGCCGTTTTGACCTTTTCCGCAATTATCCTCTTTAAAAAAAATTGTTGTCTCACGTAAATAAAACATCATTTATAACCCGTAAAACTCAATTACGAATTTATTTGATCTACAGCTGATATATTAAAAGAAGTAGGATAAAAATTTTGCCAAAAGGAGGGATGCAATATGAGGACATCCCAGGTGGTCATCCATCCTTGTACTACTGTTGCCCAAGCAGGCTTCACTTCGGAGTTCTGATGGGATCCGGTGCATTAGTGCTGGTATGATTGCATCCGATATTTCTTGAACTCTAAATTCTCTCAATACCTTTCCTCCTTCCGCTTTACGTGCCAAAGTGTAAAGCCTTAAAACGTCATAAACTTACGATCATTTATCCGTTTTACGCGATTCCCCTTTTGATTTTACGTATTTTACGCCGGCAAAGCCGTTGACCAATAAAAACCAGCCGCGCTCGATGGTAATATCACAATCAGAGGGCCCGATGTGCCTATCGTACTTGTCCGCATGGAACGGCTACATCGCAACTCGACGTTTTATGGTTGCCGCCTTCCAGGACAAGGAGTAAGGACATGTCGAGTGCGACGGTGTTAAGCCCGTAAGGTCGTAGTTTGTAATCGTAATTAACAATTTAAATGTTTTTTAAATATTTTCCTATTTTTTGTATATTGCCTTTTTGATCTTTTCCGCAATTATCCTCTTTAAAAAAAAATTATTGTCTCACGTAAAAAAAACATTGTTTACAACCCGTAAAACTCATTTGCGAATTTATTTGATCTACCGCCGATATATTAAAAGAAGTTGGATACAAATTTTGCCAAAAAGAGGAATGCAACACGAGGGGTCACCCATCATAGTACTACTTTCACCCAAGCATGCTTAACTTCGAAGTTCTAATGGGATCCGGTACATTAGTGCTAGTATGATCGCATCCGAAATTCCTTGCACTCTAAATTCTCTTAATACCTTTCTTCCTTCTGCTTTAGGTGCCAAAGTATAAAGCCTTAAAATCACATAACTTTATGCTCATTTATCCGTTTTACGCGATTCCTCTTTTGATTATACGTATTTTTTATAGGCAAAGCCGTTGACCAATAAAAACAACCCGCTCTCGATGATAATATCACAATCAGAGGGCCCGGCGTGCCTATCGTACTAGGCCGCATGGAACAGCGACATCGCAACTCGACGTTTTACGGTTGCCGCCTTCCAGGCCAAGGCATAGTGCAAGTCGAGCGCGATGGTGTTAAGACCGTAAGGTCCTAGTTGGTATTCGTAATTAAAAATTTAAATGTTTTTTAAATGTTTTCCTATTTTTTGTATATTGCCTTTTTGATCTTTTCTGCAATTATCCTCTTTAAAAAAAATTATTGTCTCGCGTAAAAAAAACATCGCTTACAACCCGTAAAACTCATTTGCGAATTTATTTGATCTAGTGCCGATATATTAAAAGAAGTAGGATACAAATTTTACCAAAAAGAGGGTTGCAACACGAGGGGTCACCCATCCTAGTACTACTCTCGCCCAAGCACGCTTAACTTTGGAGTTCTGATGGGATCCGGTGCTTTAGTGCTGGTATGATTGCATCCGATATTCCTTGCACTCTAAATTCTCTTAATACCTTTCCTCCTTCCGCTTTAGGTGCCAATGTATAAAGCCTTAAAATGACATAACAACACTCCAATATTGCTGTCTATGATCCTGAACTGGATTCTTTGAATTCCAAACTCAATCAATTCCCATCCTTTTTCCCCTCTATGTGTCTGGGCCCTGGATTTGAGTCTCATAGTGTCCTAATCACTATCCAGACTCTAGTCTGACCTTCAAAAGGTCTGCTCCAAACTTGTTCAACTAAACAAGTGGTCAGGGGTGTGCCAGCCTACCCTGTGGCTAGGTATGACCACCACCTGTCATGGCTCACTAATTCCCTTTCACTTTACACTTACTCTTAGCTATAAGGTTTTCCCCTCTCTTGCAAGCCATGCTTTGGGATCCCTGAGCTCCCTCTGAACTTGGATGCCTGAGAGCTAGCTCTTCCACACTGCACTATTCTAATGCTAATGGTATCCTGGGTGTAAGCAATGCCTGGAACCCCTGAGATTCCTTGGAACTTTGAAACACCTTGGATAAAGAGAAGGCTTTGGAAATTTGAATCCCGAAAATGG
>MU702918.1:58733-92331 GCA_026770625.1 Nicotiana glauca | reverse complement strand
ATGTCATGAAAGGGTGTTAAAATCAGCAAACGTATAGAAAGCATGCCTATAGGAAATCTCGTCCTTAATATTCTCAACCGTTTCTAAAACAAAACCAATCGCTGAAACTCGTATCTATCTTTACTACAATTGGTAAACCCTTTCGCATAATCAATCTGCACTTTCCTAAAGCTCGTAAACCTTTTAATCAGTCTATATCTTTTTTGAAACAACTGGTAATTCCTTTTTCTAAAAGCAGTTTGCATTTTTTTATCTTTGTTAAAATTGATGCCTCTTTTATCTAAAATCAACTTGCATCTTTTTTGAAATTATTGGTAACTCTTTGCATCTTTTCCTAAAACTAATAGGTCCTAGTCCTAGTTTTATTTCAACACATAGACAAAGGGTTGGCCAATTAATTAATTGGGTCAGTCCCTGGGAACTGTATCCGAGTGGCCTGAATGTAGACTTTCTGTCTAAATTCATGTGTTGAACCAGCCCGCTCGCTACTTAATTTTAATCTAAGACCAAATTAGTGCTTGTCAAGGCATGCTAAACTAAATGATTGTTTGACTTCTGGAGTTAATTTGAGCCTTGTTTGCTTGTTTGTTCTACCAACTTATTTGATACTTGTTTTGAATGTCGAGCTAGAATTTTATCCTTTAAACTCCATAAAGGCCTCCATCCCTTTCTTTCCCCTCTAGGATTAGAAGTCCCAATACCCTGGGACTAATAGGATTGGGACGTGTAGTAGCAAGCGATAAGTAAACGATACCGTTCCGCGCTTTAATACCTTGACGGGGTGGGAAGGGTAGACATGGAGATGATGATTACACGATAACACTCCACGTACAATTGAGTACCAGTGTTGTGCGAATGGTCCATGTAATGTATAAACCTAGGACCCCTTTCCCTTTTTCCACTTGTTCTTTCTTTTAGTTTTCTTTCAAACCAACTTCTTGTATCTTCTACTCCTTTTTTTTTTCAAACTCTTAAAATTGTTTGCAATACTATGTGAAAACCCTCTTCTTTATTTTCTACTTGTCTTCTTCATTCCTTAAAGTCACAATTGTAGCATGGTCGGGAACCATACTAGTGGATCTTGAGGGGTGCCTAACACCTTCCCCTCGAGATAATTTCTAGCCCTTACCCAAACTCTGGTTTTTCATCTCAATTCTTTCTTGAAAATGTCCTAATGCACTATAATCATTAGGTGGCGACTCTCCAAACTCCAAAAACCCAATTCTCAAACGGGATAAGAGTTGTCTTCCCGAATATCGTGATCCCGATTCCGCATTAGGAAAAAAAGGGGGCGTAGACAACATGGCAACTCCGCTGGGGATTTCTTTAGGATTTTTACCATTACATGTTATTTGTGACTTCATTATTTCTTTAATTACCTTTATTTCTTGCTCTTTAATTATTTCAACATGAAAAACTAACTTAGCTCTTCATGTCTTTCCTTTCATTTAACTGCTTTCCTTATTGCTTTATTATTTCAATGCCATTATAATTTCGAGCATTTATTGTAATCATTTATTTTATGTATGTGAAAATACATGTCAACCTGTTTCATTCTTGTAAATTGCATCTTCAACATCATACTCCACTCGTGCCAAAACAAATCCTATAGCAACGCTTATAATGAGTGGTTGCGCATTTCCAATACTATCACCCCCTAAATTTGGCAAAGGCATATTTGCAGTAAAACCAATCGATTAACAATGTAGTCGACGGTTCCATGCCTTTCCCTCTTGAGTTGTCCGCTCAAGGGTACTAGTCTAGCACTTCAAAATAGAAACCTTATTCCCTTTAAATTGTGCATGCATCATGGTCAAACCTAGGCGAGTCAGTTATGTTGTCCACATAATGACTCATTAAGATAGCCTTGTCTAAAGTACGCTCGGTTTCCTTGAAACCCAAACAGATGCCTCCATGTTCTGTGCATTTATTTGGAGAACTTAAGTGCCTGCTATGCTAATTATTGATTTAAATAGTCGAGTCTGGTGGGGATAAGGGCCTAGCACTCTGTTTTGCAGAAAATGAGGCACGAGATCCCCATATTTGGCATGGTAACCAACATTTATCCAAGGTTGCTGAATTAGTGGAACAATCTCCATTCTAGTGATCAAACACTTGTCCGCAAGTACTTGGGGAATCTACCTTCTCTCCTAGAGATTCAGCCTAACAACAGAATCATAGAGGCTACAACATTGTTCTGGGATAGTGACAAATTTGTGTTCCGCTTTGGTGATCTTGAAATGACTCCTTTGCTTGATGAGATAGGGGGTTTAGCTGGAATTCCTTGGGAGACTCCAGGTTGGCTCATGCCCGAGAATCGCAGAGGAAGGGGTTTTCTTAAGATGATGGGATTGAAAAAGAATCCAGACTTAACATGCTTGAAAGACTCTTATATCCCGTTTGACTATCTATATGAGAGGTACGGCTATAGCAAGTCATACCGCACTTATTCAGACAAATTTGCTATCACCTCATTGGGGAATGCCCATAGAAGGGTTTTTGTTTTCATGTTTTGCTTTTTGGGGATGATCGTGTTCCCTATGAAGAAGGCTAGGATCCACACCAGACTAGCCATGGTAACAAAAACTTTGATGGAAGGGATTGGTGGGAAAACTTTCAGCATAGTGCCCATGATCGTCGCCGAGATATACCGCGCCTTGGACAAAATGTCAACAACAAGGTAGTCATTTTGAGGGTTGCAACTTATTGCTTCATCTTCGGCTCATGGAACACCTCCAAAAAGGAAAATACCGACAAGAGATCCTATGCAGAGATTGGGACGATCATATCGCCTTCCACCAATCGAGGCGTATGAATTATATGCCAAAGTTGTTCGCTCAGCCAGAGGACGCCAGAGGGTGGGTAGAATTGTTCGAAAATCTTAAAGAAGACCAGGTACAATGGATGTTTGAGTGGTTCTCTATGGATGAATTCATTGACTGATCCCGAGATGCACCATTTCTCATACTGATTGGTTTGAGAGGGACTTATCATTACGTTCCTCTCCGAGCCATGAGGCAAGCTGGAAGAAAACAAATCATACCAAGGGTCGATAAAAGGAGTCACCTCAAGGATGATTTCCAGGACGATGATAGCCCTCAAAGGTGCCAAGCTCAGCATTTGTGGCATCGCAAAATCGTTTTGGGGAAAGAATCCATTGAGCCAGACAGGTACCACGCCAGTTGTATACCGCATTATTTGGGTTGGTTAGAAGATAATGGCATGGGTCAGTCGAGATTCGTTCGAGGTCACAGAATTATTGACGAGCATGCTGAAGCATAGGTTGAGTATAATCAACTGCGCAAGAGAATTCGAGAGTCTGAAAGTGAGCATCGGGAAATACAAGAAGCCTATCAGAAATTGATCGAGGTGTGGAAAGAAATGGCTGTTAGCGCCAACAACTGACTAGTATATTTGGAACGGGGTCTAGTAGAGCTGGAAGGAAAGTTCATCAAAAGGATCGAGGACTACCAAAACACTGAAGTAAATGCAGGCGGACATCTGGCCCGAGCCTACTTACTGCTAGGACTACGCGAGTTGGTGGAGCTGTTCGAGGGAGACAAGGATGCCAAATCTGGGGAAGGTTCTTCTGGGACCAAGTAGCTAGGAGTACTTTATTTTTTTCCTTAATGATGTAATAAGGCCAATGGCCTCTAGTGACATTTATTTTCTATCATTTAGAGTCGTTTTGGATTTGTCTTATTTTTATCAATAAAATGAGGCATTTATCATTATAAGTTCGGGCAGAACGAGGCACCAAAATTAGGACGCGATTTATATTCTCACTAAATGTGTTTAAATGCTGCAATACTTTTCTCTCAGAACCCGCACTAAATTGTTACCTTTTTGTTTTTCTTTTATTTTTTATTCCCCTCCCCAAAGGTTAGTTTGTGCATTCTGGCACCATCGTCATACTCTACCAGATCCAAGAGACCTCCACCTCCTCCTCCTTCGAGCCTGTCCGAAACAAGAACAAAGGTAGAATGGGAGATACAAGCGCCAGAAATGAGATCGAAAAGGAGGAAACTTCTTAGGGTACCCCAATTGCTAAGGGAACTGCTGCTCATCTTGAGCAGAAATTGCTGAAATTCCAGGAAGAATTGGACCAGGTTCGGAACATGGCAAGCATATCATTCACTCTTGCTGCTCCTGATGTTAACACCCAGAATCCCGTACCTCCACAAAACACCCCACAACCACAGATACAACCTACTTACTGCAACACATGTCACACTTCAAATAACACTCCATTACTCATTCCCGAGCCACTGAACACCACCAACGACCATCTCCGCAACACTTCTATTTTTGTGGATACTGTACCCCACTACGCCCAACCCATCTCAAATGCACCTGAGTCTGATGACAAGGAATCTCTTATCAGGAAATTAGCGGTAGAACTCAAGAATTTAACCAACCAAGTTTAGGTCATGGAAGGTAACAAAGGTATTGAAGGTTTAAATTATGAAGACCTATGCATTCAGTCAGATGTTGAACTTCCGAAGGGGTACAAATCTCCCAAATTAGAAATGTTTGATGTAGCAGGAGATCCCAGGTTCCACCTGAGGACCTATTGCGATAAGCTAGTGGGGGTCGGAAGAGATGAGAAGATCCGTATGAAGCTCTTTATGAGGAGCTTAAAGGGAGATGCACTATCCTGATACATCAGTCAAGACACCAAGAAATGGACGAATTAGGTAGGAATGGCATCAGGCTTCATGGATAGGTTCCGGTTTAATACAGAGAATGCACCAGATGTATTCTACATACACAATTTGAAGAAGAAACCCACCGAAACATTTTGTGAGTATGCTACTCGTTAGAGGTCAGAAGGTGCAAAGGTCAGGCCGGCCCTAGAAGAAGAGCAAATGAATAAATTCTTCGTCCGGGCTTAGGATCCCTAATATTACGAGAGGTTGATGTTGATCGAGGGTCAAAAGTTCTCTGGTATCATCAAACTCGGAGAAAGAATCGAAGAGGGCATTAAGAATGGTATGGTTAAAAATCTTAAAGCGTTGCAAGCCACCAATAAGGCTTTACAAACTGGTGGTGCATACAAGAAGATAGATGTAAGTGTCGTGATGGTCGCACAGGGAGCCAAATCACCACCAAAATACCACACTTACCCATCACCTCTACTTACAGCCTATCCCAAATTACCAAGCACCCACACCCTCCTATACACCTCCCGTTTACCAGTCCTCTCCACCTCTCACATATCGACCCACCTCACCCTGATACTCTCAACCAGCACCTATTTACCAAGCTTATAACGCTCAACCGTCTCACTATCAAGCACCACCCACCCGTCAAAATTCTCTGAGACCCAGACCAAATTTTGACTGTAAACCATCCCAGACAATACACAGCCATCGCAGAACCAATTGACCAGTTATATGAAAGACTTAAAGTTGCTGGTTACGTCACTCATATCCCAGCCAAAGCTCCAGAAAATCCTTCCCAGTGGGTCAACCCTAACAAGACCTGTGCGTATCACTCCGGCATGAAGGGACACACCCTTGACGAGTGCCATTCATTGAAAGATAAGATTCAGACCCTGATCGACAATAAGGTCATTAGAGCAAAGGAGCCCGCTCCTAATATTCGTAACAACCCCCTGCCTGACCACAAAGGTGAAGACATTCATATGATCGAGATCGAGGATGATTGGGACCCTAAAGGGTCAATAGGTGTGATTGCTGAAAGGGATGAACCAAAGAAACCAGCGGTTACCCTTAACCCAATTTTTATGCAGAATCAGCCCTCTAGGGACGATGAGGTACATATGTCTATACCTTTTTGAACTTGAAGTGCCTCCTTCTACGAAGGCGTCCAGGCCAATCAAAGTTGAATTTGGAGTTCCAAAGGCACCTACACCCGTTGAAGTTTCTGTGTTGCAACCAAGGGTGCCTATTCCGGTGGAAATGACTTACATGACACCATTCCACTCAAATTACATACCATGGGATTACACTACCGAAGCTAGGAGGAAAGGAAAGACAAAGATAGGAGAAACGATAGTCGCACAAGGAATGACTAGAACATGGAGGGCTACACCCTAGAGCACCTAGCTGATTCCGGTGAGCAAACCCCGGCACGTCACATTGAGATAGGACCCGACGATCTTTGGAGGAAAATAAAGGCTAAGGAGTGCCCGGTCGCTGAATAGTTGAACAAAACACCGGCACAGATATCTATCCTGGCTCTTCCGCAATGTTCAGATGCTCACAAGAATGCCTTAATGAAGATACTGAGCGAAGCCTGTGTGCCTAGCAATATGACCGAGGGTGAGATGGCGAATATAGTGGGACAAGTGCTGGAGAGCCACAAAATAACCTTCCACAAAGACGAATTGCCGCCAGAGGGTTTGATCATAACAAGGCACTGCACATCATCGTGCAATACGAAGATTATTTCATCACTAGAGTCCTGATTGATAGAGGATCGAGCCTCAATATCTGTCCACTTGTGACTCTTAGACCTTGGGGGAAAGGCCTACACGAGATCAAAGATGGGGCTATCAATGTAACAGCCTTCGACGGGTCCTAGAGATCTACTATTGGAGAAATCAGCCTTTGCTTGGAAATGGGGCCAACATGGTTCGACGTCAACTTCCAAGTGAAAGACATCCCGGCATCCTACAACTTGCTATTAGGACGCCCCTGGATCCACGCTGCCGGAGTCGTAGCATGGACCCTGCATCAGGCGGTCAAGTTTGAATGGAACCACCAAGAGGTGATCATTAATAGTTATGGTAGTAACCCTATATATAGTCGCCGGACCATCCCAATGATCGGGGGCAGAAGGAAAATAGGCAAAGAGACATACCATTGCATTGAAAAGGTCAACGCTGTAAGCAAGGACAAGTGGTGGGACAACAAGATCGAAAGTATCCTGAATTGGTACGGGTACGAGACTGGAAAGGGACTCGGTAAAAATCTTCAGGGGATATCTAAACCCTTCGAACTAAAGAAGCATGGAACTACCTTTTGCTTAGGGTATGGTTATACTTAGAAGGAATTCCAAAACTGGTCGCCACCATGGCGCGGCCCCTACAATCCATTGGAGTTTCCGATAACTAGCCTGGAGCAGACCTTCTAGCCAGCAGATACTATATATGGGTCAGAAGAAGATGAAGCGTTGCCAGCTATGAAGAATTTGTTCCTGGAGGATGATGATATGGACTGTTGTGTTCTTTTCGAGGGGGAGGGGGAGGAAGGCCCTTCCATACAAGCTATGAATAGAGGAGACCGCCTCAGCAATTGGACAATTAGGACTAGGGCCCGGAAGGCTTCGGGGTAACAAGTCTAAACAGAAGCACCATGCATCTCATTTTACTTGTTGATTTTCTTTCCACATTGTCTTTAATGTTGAAAAGAGCTCCGATGTTTCAAACAATTATGAATTTAATCAAAAGAATTTCGGTTTATCATATATATCTCGCTTCTTATTTTCTCTATCATTTACTCTATTTTATACAGCATTGCTATTTCTTATCTTGACGATGAACCAACGATTGTGACTTGCAACGAGACAACGCAACAAAAGGACATAGACTCAAAAGAAGATGAAATACCTAAAAAGGTCGTCCGAGAGGTTGCGAATTTTGAGAATAGACCTAAGTCCAACCTGGAAGAAACCGAGGTCATTAATTTGGGAGATACATAGAACGTCAAAGAAACTCGCATCAGTGTTCACTTGTCACCATCAGAAAAGGAAGAGTATACAGAGTTCTTAAAAGAATATGAGGACATATTTGCCTCGTCGTATGATGATATGATTGGTCTCAGCATATCCATTGTAGCTCACAAACCGCCAATAGATCCAACATGTCCGCCGGTAAAACAAAAGCTCAGGAAATTCAAGCCCGACATGAGTTTGAAAATCAAAGAAGAGGTTACTAAGCAAGTCAAAGCCAAGGTTCTCAGAGTGGTAGAGTATCCAACATGGTTAGCCAACATCGTGCCAGTGCCAAAGAAAGACGGGAAGGTTAGAATCTGTGTCGACTACCGGGATCTCAACCGGGCCAGTCCCAAAGATGACTTCCCTTTGCCAAACATACACATTCTTATCGACAACTGCGCCAAGCATGAGTTGCAGTCTTTCGTTGGTTGTTTCATCGGGTATCATCAGATATGGATGGTTGAGGAAGAAGCAGACGGAAAACCATGGTTCCACGACATCAAAAGGTGTTTGACCACAGAGGAATATCCAGAACTTGCCAGCGCCACTCAGAAACGCACACTTCGAAGATTATCCAGCAACTTCTTTCACAGTGGGGGAATCTTGCATAGGAGGACTCCCGATTTGGGTCTATCAAGGTGTGTCAAAGCAAAAGAAGCAACCAGACTATTGGACGAAGTGCACGCAGGGACCTGCGGGCCACACATGAATAGTTTTGTATTAGCAAAGAAGATACTCCGAGCAGGGTATTTATGGATGACTATGGAAACAGACTCTATCCAGTATGTTCGCAAGTGCCATCGCTGTCAGATACATGCAAATATGATAAAGGTACCTCCAAACGAGCTTACTGTAACAAGCTCACCATGGCCATTCGCCGCCTAGGGAATGGATGTCATCGGACCGATCGAGCCTGCCACATAAAATGGGTACAGATTTATCCTGGTGGCAATCAATTATTTTACTAAATGGGTTGAGGCAGCATCTTACAAAGCAGTGACCAAGAAAGTAATGGCAGATTTCGTCCGTGATCGTATTGTTTGCCGATTCGGGGTGCCAGAATCAATCATCACTGACAATGGTTCCAATCTCAAAACGACTTGATGAAAGCAATGTGTGAGGCATTCAAGATAAAACATATGAACTCTACAGCCTACAGGACTCAGATGAATGGAGCTGTAGAGGCAGTCAACAAGAATATCAAGAAGATACTAAGGAAGATGGTCAAAAGTCACAAACAATGGCATGAGAAGTTAGCATTTGCCTTGATGGGATACCGCACCACGGTCCGCATATCAACTGGGGCAACTCCCTACATGTTAGTTTATGCTACAGAGGCGGTCGTTCCCGCCGAGGTAGAAATTCCTTCCTTGAGGATCATACAAGAAGCAGAGTTGGGCGACGCAGAATGGGTAAAGGGTCGCTACGAGCAGTTAGCCCTTATAGATGGGAAAAGGATGAATGCAGTTTGCCACGATCAGTTGTATCGGAATAGAATGTCCAGAGCCTTCGACAAAAGAGTCAAGCCAAGAAAGTTTACACCGGGGCAGTTGGTGTTGAAGAAGATATTCCCACATCAAGATGAAGCCAAGGGGAAATTCTCTCCCAGCTGGCAAGGTCCGTACATGGTTCACCGGGTTTTAACTGGAAGAGCCCTTATTCTTGCAAAAATGGACGGGGAAGTCTGGCGAAAGCCAATCAACTCAGATGCAGTGAAATGATATTTTGTGTAATCACCTATGATTTCTTCATGATGTAATTTGAACTACGCCTAACCTGATTCCCATTTAAGAGGGGATACGTAGGCAGCCCTATGGGTTCGGTCACAATTAAATAAAATCTCATCTCCCCTTATTATTGGAACTGGGCAGAATTTTGAGGAGGACCCTCAAAATTCCGAAGATGGTCTTCAACCGCTCATCGACAAGGATGTCACCTCAGTAAACTGGGGAAGAATTTTGAGGAAGACCCTTAAAATTACGAAGTCGATCTTACATTTGTTCAGCACAGCCGTCAGAAATTGTAGCCCAGTAAACTGGGGCAGAATTTTGAGGAGGACCCTCAAAATTCCGGAGCAAGAGAGGTTGCATTGCTCTGAACCACGTTGCAGTCGTTGGTTCATATAAAAAAAACTATTTTTTTACTTATGTTATATTTGTTAAATCATGCATAACTATGATAGCTGCTGTTTAGAAACGCTACCCCAATGACATGCAACGCCGGAAGCCACGGGGAAACGAACTAATCTTTCCCCATAACAAAAACTCACGATTTTCTTTGAATGCAGGCACCCAAGTCAGAATTTTTCTTTGAATGTCGCACCTATTCGCATTTGCTATCTGCACGCAACGGCCCCAACAGCCGCAATATCACGATTAGCTATCAGCTAAGAATTTTTTCTTACTGTTTGCTTTTATCTTATTGCATAAGGATACCTTTCTGCCTTCCGAGACTAAGCATTGACTCCATCTTCATTTCTTGCATTGAATAAGACTATCTTTCGGCCTTTCGAGACTAAGCGTTGTCTCCATCTGAATTTTCCTGCATTGCATAAGGCTACCTTTCTACCTTCCGAGACTAAGCATTGTCTCCATCTGTATTTTCCTGCATTGCATAAGGCTACCTTTCTGCCTTATGACACTAAGCGTTGTCTCTATCTGCATTATCTGAATTTCATAAGGTTACCTTTCTGCCTTCTGAGACTAAGCGTTGTGTCCATCTGCATTTTCTGCATTGCATAAGGCTACCTTTCTGCCTTTCGAGACTAACCGTTGTCTCCATCTGCATTATCTGCATTGCATAAGGCTGCCTTTCTGCCTTCCGTGACTAAGCGTTGTCTCCATCTGCATTTTCTGAATTGCATAAGGCTACCTTTCTGCTTTCCGAGACTAGGCGTTGTCTCCATCCTGCATTATCTGCATAAGGCTACTTTTCTGCCTTCCGAGGTTAAGTTCTACCTCCACTTGCATGGCTGAAATATCGCCACCTTACCTTTCTTGCATGGCTGAAATATCGCCACTTTTACTTACGTCCTGCAATCGGCTGAAATATTGCCATTTAAATTCTTTTGCATCGGCTGAAACATCGCCAAAGTTTATTTAAAATTCTACATCGGCTGAAATATCGTCATTTACATTCATTTGCATCGGCTAAAACATTGCCAAACTTTATTTAAATTCTCTATCGGTTGAAATATCACCATTTACACTTTTTGCATTGGCTGAAATATCGCCAGACTATTATTTAAATTCTCCATCGGTTGAAACATTGGCGTTTTACTTTTACATCGGTTGAAATAACGCCTCTTTTATTTACATCTTGCAATTGGCTGAAATATCGCCAAACTACTATATTTAAATTTTCGGTGGACTGAAATATTGCCATTTTACTTTTCACATCGGCTGAAACATCGCCTGTTTATTTAAATTTATTTCGGTTGAAATATCGCCATTTACACTTTTGCATCGGCCGAAATACCGCCAAATCTTGCATTTCATGGGATGAAATATCGTCAAACTGTCGAAAGGCGTCATCGTTTGGAGGCATTATCTTCATAGACCTAGAACACCATGCCATGGCATGAGGAGCCCACTTTATACCTTGCACATCATTATTCAAAGGCATCATAGTTCGGAGGCACCATTATCATGGCCCGAGAACGTCATTTCATAGCCAGTGAATCCTTTAATTTCACACTTCAAGGCCCGGGACTTCATGGTCTGAGAACATCATCCTAACCTTCCAAGGACATCATTCATGGTCCAACGGGAACTTGCATCATGTTTAAGTTTACGCACAATATACGCCTGTATTGGTCACTTGCAGGTACACCACCTCGTTCCGGTCCTCACAACCGATCAACTTCAAAACACCTCTTGCTTCCCCCAAGCGTCATGTCCGTCCTTTCAAATCTCCATCGGCATGTAAAACCAGGGATATGTAGGCAGCTCATAAACCAGAGCTCGGTCAAACTCTTTTCAAACCACCGCTTCCGGTCAAAATTGGCCATCATATGTTTACCCTACAACTCTTTCATCCTTCCCGGATAAAGAGGGGCATCTGTTGATACCTAATTTTTTCCTAAGTATTTTTATACCCAAATATTTCCAAAATAGCATATTGGTGCATATATAAGCACATCCAAGAGCATTGACATTTTTAATGATTTTTTTAAACCAATTTATTGCCTATTTTACACAACAAAATACAATAATTATTCCCAAAACTATCATTTTTTTATGAATTAATTCATTTTATTTTTACATTTACATCAAAATATAATTAAAGTAATTTTTGCATATTTTTTTTTTTTACAAATTTGTTTGGTATTTCAAAGCTAAATTGCATATAATTGCAATTATGGCCTATCTTGTAATTTTTGACATTTTATGTTTAGAAAATCCTAGTATTTTTTAATTAATATTTATATAATACTTATTTACCCAGTACATTTAATTTGTTTTTAAAATTAGTATTAGTACTTACAAAATTAAAAGGGGAAAATTGGCTATTTACGATTTAACCTTATTGCATTTCAATTTTAGCCAATTTAGCACCCCATTTCAGCCCCAATTTGAAATCCAATTACCCAGCCCAATTAACATGCTTACCCGACACAGTACATGTTGAACCGACCCAAACCATATCCTTTTTGAATCTCGGTCGTTGATCATTTAGATCAACGACCACCATTACTTCTTACCTTTTTAATTACATACAACCACCTAACCCTATCTCATTTTCCCAATTCGTCGCCCTCAAACGCTCTCATCTCTCGAGCTCTCTCAAAACCCTAGCCGCCGCCTCCCATCGAAACCCTGATCCATGGCTCCCCAGACTCATCAAAGCCCTACACCGGCCTCCCACGCTTCTATGGTCTCATCTCTACGGTCCTATGGCTAGATCTTGAAAAGGTCTCGACCAAGCTTTACTCGATGTCTTTTCTCCGGTCATCTTCAACCTCTGTCCGGCCAGCCATGGCCATTCGAGTTCGATCTTTGACTTCTCTGCTCAGATCACTGGTTTCCAAAGCCTATGTCGTCTCTTGGGTTTCTTACGAAACCCTAATCTCTGAGGTTCCTTCGATTTATTTTAGATCTGTTCTGGATCTATGTGTGTGTGAACCTTCTATGCATTTTTCTCAAAGATTATTTAATGTTTGCTTTCAGAAACTCTATTTTCCTCAAATAGGGTTTCATGTTATTCTATCTCGAACATCTCTTCTCTGAATCTCGACATGTTTTTACTGTGTTTGTTTGTGATCGCATGTTGAAAACCCTAATTTTCTTGGTGATTTCGTTTGAGTTTCTTGGTCTATTTGTTAGTGGTGGTTTGATTCACTTTATTTTTATCTGATTTAGCATGTTAAAAGCCCTAATTTTGGGATCTTGTTTGAGTTTCTGTTTGTTATTCACATGATTTACCCTCTCCAATATCTGATTTAGCATGAGTGAAAACCCTAATTTTGGGGCTTATCCGGGATTCTAAACCTGTTTTGTTTGTTTTGACTGCTCATCTCCTCTAAACTCATTTGATTCTTGAAAACCCTAGTTTCTTTAGGGACTATTCAATCTCTTTTTGCAACTCGTTCGTTGAAATTGCAGTGTGCTTCCATTCTCTTGACTATTTTTTTGGTTCTGAGTTCTTTGCATGCTTCTGAATCTTTTCTCTATTGTTAAGAATTGAAACTTGACTATCATGCCTTTTAGTTACTGCTACCTGCTATTATTTTACCATAACCTAGCCTCACATGCCTAAGGCTATGGATTCCTTTATATGTTAAATTTCCCTCTCAAAGTAGCCCTTAATTATGGACAGACTTCAAATCTATTTGTGTGATTCTGATTGCACTCTTGTGATTTATTCTTTCCTTATTGTACTGATTTCCCTGCTTCTCAGACCTGTTTGAATTCTTGCCTTGAAATCTCGACCCCTACCTTTCCTACTCAAGTTGATTGATTCACTTACCTTGATTATATTGGTATTGGGTTCTGATAGACCTTTCCTTGATTAGAGTCTAATGAACCTAGCCTCTATTACCTACTATGTACCTGTACTATGCTGGAAATACTTCCTTATTTAGCAATTGCATGTTATTGTTTGATTTTAATTCCTTAATTAAAGGAAGTCTTTGATACTTATTTAATTTTAAATGACACTTGTTCCCTTAATTATTGCTGAACTGCAATCCTTACCTTATTTTCTGCCTATTTTTACACTATAAATACTCTCCTCCCTTCTCTTTGAACACACACGAACACAGAACAATCTGAGTTCACAATTCACTTATACTCTCCCTCTTTCTGATACTTGCACTGCTGTGGAATGTGTTTGCTTTCTTTTGCACTCTTTTGCTTTTATACTGGTATGTCTCAATTAGTTTACATACCTAAAAAACAGTGTGTTTAATTCTGCCCATTTTTTTCTAGCATATTGTCACATGCTCCCCCCCCCCCACTTCCTTTATAGTGCAGTATTTAAATTATGTATTTAAATCAGTTGTTTGTCATGAATTTGATACTTTATGAATTCCCTTACCCTTTACCCTTTGTGTGTGAGTTGTGGTTCAGGGCATAACAACACTCCAATTTTGCTGTCTATGATCCTGAACTGGATTTTTTCAATCCCAAACTCAATCAATTCCCATCCCTTTTTCCCCCCTATGTGTCTGGGCCCTGAATTTGAGTCTGATAGTGTCCGAATCACTATCTAGACTCTAGTATGACCTTCAAAAGGTTTGCTCCTAACTTGTTCAACTAAACAAGTGGTCAGGGGTGTGCCATCCTACCCTATGGCTAGGTATGACCACCACCTGTCATGGCTCACTAATTCCCTTTCGCTTCATGCTTTGGGACCCCTGAGCTCCCTCTGAACTTGTATGCCTGAGAGCTAGCTCTTCTACACTGCACTATTCTAATGCTAATGGTATTCTGGGTGTAAGCAATGCCTGGAACCGCTGAGATTCCTTGGAACTTTGAAACACCTTGGATAAAGAGAAGGATTTGGAAATTTGAATCCCGAAAATGACTCAATCGCATGTTACCAGACATTAAGGTTGAATTAGGCTGCTCGGATCTAGCTGTTAGCTTTTGATGTATATTTTAATTTCCAGTTTGATTCATTGGTTTGTAATAGTTTTGTATGAAACTCGGGGATTATAGTAAAAGGGTGTGGGAGGGGTCTTTAGTTTTCCTACATCCAAGGGGTATAAATCATGACTTAGGATTTTATTTTTATCAAACTAGAAATCCTGCCTATAGGATCTTTAATACTGATTCAATCGCATAGAGACCATGCCTATAGGATTTAACTCTTAACATTACCACAAAAAATCACCTGGAAAGCATGCTTATTGGATTTAACATTCATGTTTCTGTAATTACACATATAGAGATCATGCCTATAGGCTCTTGCATTTCTGCATACACAAATGTCATTAGGCAAAACCGTTTATAGGCTTAATAGCAACGTTGCATCTAGACATCGTGTGCATAAGACTCCTATTAATTTCATGAAAGAGTGTTAAAAACAGCAAACGTATAGAAAGCATGCCTATAGGAAATCTCATCCTTAATAGTCTCATCCATTTCTAAAACAGAACCAATCGCTGAAACTCGTATCTATCTTTACTACAATTGATAAACCCTTTCTCATAATCAATCTGCACTTTCCTAAAGCTCGTAAACCTTTTAATCAATCTAGATCTTTTCTGAAACAACTGGTAATTCCTTTATCTAAAAGCTGTTTGCATTTTTTCTCTTTGTTAAAACTGATGCCTCTTTTCTCTAAAATCAACTTGCATCTTTTCTGAAATTAGTGGTAACTCTTTTCATCTTTTCCTGAAACTAATAGGTCCTACGCCTAGTTTTATTTCAACACATAGACAAAGGGTTGGCCAATTAATTAATTGGGTCAGTCCCTGGCCCTGGCAACTGTATCCGAGTGGCCTAATGCAGACTTTCTGTCTAAATGCATGTGTTGAACCAGCCCACTCGCTGCTTAATTTTAATGTAAGACCAAATCAGTACTTGTCAAGGCTTGCTAAACTAAATGATGTTTTGACTTCTGGGGTTAATTTGAGCCTTGTTTGCTTGTTTGTTCTACCTACTTATTTGATACTTGTTTTGAACGTCGAGCTAGAATTTTGTCCTTTAAACTCCATAAAGGCCTCCATCCCTTTCTTTCCCCTCTAGGATTAGAAGTCCCATTACCCCGGTACTGATATGATTGGGATGGGTAGTAGCATGTGATAAGTAAACTATATCGTTCCGTGCCTTAATACCTTGACTAGGTGGGAAGGGTAGACATGGAGATGATGATTGCACGATAACGCTCCGCGTACAATTGAGTACCAGTGTTCTGCGAATGATCCATATAATTGAGTACCAATGTAATGTTGTAACCAAAGCCGGTGCATGCCTAGCCAACCTGGTATAATGGATGGCATACTCTCAAACTGTTATAGAACCCTGGCGCAAGTGCTCAAATTCCACGCGCCATGAATCCCTGAGGCTCTGGGGAACAAACTCTCTCATGAACATGTATGAGAGTTGGGTCCAAGTCACTGAAGCAGCCTCAACTAGACTGTCTATCTCATAACTACGCCACCAATCATAGGCGGCTCCCCGAAGCTGAAAGGCGGTGAAAGAAACCCCGCTAGACTCCACTATGCCCATAGTGTGAAAGATGCGATGACACTCCTCCAAAAATCCCAGGGCGTCATCTGATGCTAGTCCACTGAACACTAGAGGATCATAATTCTTGAACCTGTCAAGTCTACGCCGCTTGTCCTCTGAAGCAGCTGACCCATCCTCGTGCTGAACCGGTGGTGCAGGCGGTAGAGGAATAACCTCTGGAACCTGCTCCATCTGCACTATCTGGTCAGGAGTGCGGGCTGCGGGTGTCTGCGCCCCTCCCCCATCCTAGGATGTGGCTGCAGCGAGGGGAAGCAACCCCGCCTGAGCCAAGGTAGTGTACATGCTCATGAACTGAGCCAGAGTCTCCTGGAGCTTAAGTAGTAGTAGCTGTGGTAGGTGTGCTAGGTTCTTGGGATCCGGCCAAATCTACTGGTGGTACCTCGGCAGCAACTTGTGCAGGTGCTGTGGCTGCACTACCTGCTCATCCTCGACCTCTACCCCAGCCCCAGCCTCTGACGGCGGCAGCAAGGGGCGCGGGTGCCAGGTCCTCTCGTGTAGCACGTGTCCTCACCATCTGTGAGAGAATAGAAGATAGAAGTTTAGAATTTATGTGAAAATATCGCACGACAAGGAATTCAAAAGAAGTGAAGATTTTTCCTAAACAGTTACATAGCCTCTCGTAGATAAATACAGACATCTCCATACCGATTAGCGAGACTCTAATAAACCGACCTGTGTTCCGTGACTCCTACGAACCTAGTGCTTTGATACCAACTTGTCACGACCATAGTTCACCGATCGTGAACATGTCGTGATGGAAGCTAGTCCCCACGACCAGGTAAGCCAAATATTACAAAAATATAATAATTGCGGAAAAAACAAAGAAAACCAATTTAAATAACTAGAAGGAAATTGTACGGTATGCCACTCGGCATGTGAAACTCCATAACACAAGTCTACTGAAATTCCTAAAGACTCGGAAACTCACGAGCAACACATGCTATAGAAATGTACAGTATGGCTCCAAAACTCCAGAATATTCTAACAACCGAAAGAGAGAAAGGCTAGATACTAAAGATAGAGTAAGAGGGAGACTCGTCAGTTTGCGGATGCAGCAGATCTACCTCGATGTCTCCGAAATCCTCCTACCTCACTGATAGTGCGTCGGAGTAGAGGTACCTGGATGATCTGCACATGAAAAACATGCGTAGGAAGGGCATAAGTACACCACAGCAGTACTCAGTAAGTGCCAAGCCTAAACTCGATCTGGTAGTGATGAGGAAGGCCAGGTCCCTACTTAGATAAACATAATAAATAATAAGGCAAAGGAAACAATAAAAGTAAATACTGCCCTCAACCAGGAATAATGGTCGGGGATCTCTTGGTATCCCTAGGATCTCTTAGTATCCTCATCATATGCACTAGGGATCTCTTGGTATCCTCAATAAGTGAGCCGGGGATCTCTTGGTATCTCAATATATATATTAACACGTTCCAGGGATCTCTTGGTATCCCGCACCTTCAATCCAGAATAAGTCAAGTACAGGGGGAACTCCTGGGAAGTCATCCGGTAGTCCCAATTTAAAGCACACCACAACAAAAACTCATAATCTAAGAATAAATACTAAACCAGTACAAGTAATAGAAATTTCTAACCTAACATCCTTCACAAAGTACAAATAGTACAGTTAAATAATTAAGCAAGTAAGTCAGCTAAGCATGCTTCTCTAAGCTAGCACAAGTCTAAACCTACAGTTTAAATGAACAAGTAAACAGAAAATCTCAATGTAAATACTCCAAGTAGAAACGATTTTACAACAATTTGCTCAAGTATGATCTCGTCACCTTATGTACGAGGCATTTAAATATTCAGATCATGTCGTAAGGGGAAAGGTCCCCACACAAGGTTAGACAAGCCACTTACCTCAAACCGGCTCAATATCACTAGAAACCGCGCGTTTGCCATGAGCATCCAACTCCAAATGGCCCAAATCTATTCAATTCAATTACACATCGTAAATAATATTGTAAACAACTGATTCCACTATTAAATTTAAAGCTAGGGCGCAAAATAGGTAAAATGACCAAAATGCTCCTCCAGCCAATGTCTCGGAATCGAATAATTTTCACATCTTCATAACACTCGTACCTTCACGAGTCTAACCATATAAAAATCTCCCAAATCGAAGGCCAAATGCCCCCTCAAAACCCAATAGTTTGGTCTATGATGTGTTTAGCTATATAATGATGAAATATAAAGGAAAGGGATCAAAGAAACGTTACCCAATGATTTTCTCTTCAAAATCCACTCAAAATTGCCTTCTCCCGAGCTCTCAATCGATTTTCAAACTTATGAAATTAAACCCTCAAAATTGATATTTCTGAATAGTCATTTCCGCTTCTGCGTACCTAGGACCGCTTCTGCGGTCCCGCTTAAGCGAAAAACCAGCCGCTTCTGTGAATTTTCATTAAAAAAGCTGGGGTCGCATCTGCGATAGCTTGGCCACTTCTGCGGCTCTGCTTATGTGATGCCTAAGCCGCTTCTGCGGCTTCTGAAGAAAGGACATGAGCCGCTTCTGCGACTAAATAGCCATTTCTGCGGCTCCGCTCCTGCGGAAAGGTGACCGCTTCTGCGCTCTCTGAGGGGAAATACAAACCCGCTTTTGTGATGAGGAAGCCGCTTCTGTGGCTCCGCTTCTGTTGTTCCCAAATCGCAGAAGCAAAAATACTAGAATGGTAAAAATACCAGCTGCAACAAACTTAGAAATTTCCCCGTTAACCACCCGAAATCATCCCGACGTCCCCGGGACCTGAACCAAAAGCACCAATACCACCTAATACCTTATTCGGAGTTGCACGAATCCTTTAAACACCTAAAACAACACTGGAAATCTGATTAAATCAAAGATTCAAGCCTAAGAACTTCACTTTCCATCAAAACACTCTTTCGATCAAAAACCTAACCAAACCTCGCACGAATGACTTGAAATTTTGCACAGACGTCCCAAGTGGTATGACGGATCTACTGCAACTCTCGGAATTCCAATCCGACCCTCGGATAAAAACTCACTATCGGACCAAAAACTTCAAAAATTCAAACTTCGGCATTTTAAGACTAAATGAGCTACGAGCCTCCAAAATACATTCTGAACACGCTCCCAACCCCGAAATCACCTAACAGAGCTAACAGAACCATCGAATTTCCATTCTGAGGTCGTCTTCACACTGTTCCTATTACGGACCATTTTTCAACTCTTAAGCTCTCTTTTAGGGACTAAGTGTCCCAAAACCCTCCGAATCCTAACAATGAACGTCCCGACAAACAAAAATAGCAGAAATGAACTTAGGAGAAGCGGTTAGTGGGGGATCAGGGCCTAAATTCCAAAAATGACCGGCCGAGTCGTTACATCTTCCTACACTTAAACATTTGTTCATCCTCAAACGAGCATAGAGAACATACCTGAAGTAGTAAAAAGATGAGCGTACTGGCTACGCATATCCTGCTCGGTCTCCCAAGTCGCCTCCTCGACCGGCTAACCCCGCCACTAATCTTTCATTGAAGCTATGTTCTTTGACCTCAACTTCCTGATCTGCCTGTCCAAAATAGCCACTGGCTCCTCAACATAGGATAGATCCTTGTCCAACTGGACTGAACTGAAATCCAACACGTGCGACGGATCACCGTGATATCTCCGGAGCATCGAAACATGAAATACCGAATGAACTCCGACTAGGCTGGGAGGTAAGGCAAGCTCATAAGAGACCTCCCCAACTTACCTCAAGATCTCAAAAGGCCAATAAAACTCGGACTCAACTTCCATTTCTTTCCAAACCTCATGATGCCCTTCATAGGCGAGACCCGAAGCAGAACCCGCTCACCAACCATATATGCAACATCACAGACCTTCTTATCCACGTAACTCTTCTGTTTGGACAGGGCTGCACGGAGTCTATCCTGAATTACCTTAACCTTCTCCATTGCATCCCGGACCATCTCTGTGCCTAATAGCCTGGCCTCACCCGGCTCAAACCAACCCACCGGAGATCTACACCTCCGGCCATATAAGGCCTCATACGGCACCATCTGAATGCTGGACTGATAACTATTGTTATAAGCAAACTCCACCAGTGGCAGGAATTGATCCGATGACCCTTCAAACTCAAACACGCACGCACAGAGCATATCCTCCAGAATCTGAATAGTGCGCTCGGACTGTCCGTCCGTCTGGGGGTGAAATGCCTTACTCAGCTCCACCCGAGTGCCTAACTCCTACTGCACGGCTCTCTAGAACCGCGATGTAAACTGAGTACCTCTGTCTGAGATGATACAAACTGGAATAGCATGCAAATGGACGATCTCCCTGATATAAATCTCCTCCAACCGCTCCGATGAATAAGTGGTACATACAGGTATGAAATGAGCGGACTTGGTCAGCCGATCCACAATGACCCAAATAGAATCAAACTTCTTCACGGTCCGTGGGAGTCCAGATAGGAAGTCCATGGTGATACGCTCCCACTTTCACACCGGGATCTCTATCTGCTGGAGCAACCCACCCGGACGCTGGTGCTCATAGTTCACCTGCTGGCAGTTGAGGTATCTAGACACGTAGTCAACTATATCCTTCTTCATCCGTCTACACCAGTAGTGCTGCCTCAAGTACGGATACATCTTCGCAGCACCCGGATGGATGGAGTACCACAAGCTATGGGCCTCTGCTAGAATCAACTCTCGAAGACCATCAGCATTGGCCACACAAATTCGGCCCTGCATCCTCAATACCCTATAATCCCCGATGGTCACATCTCTGGCATCACAATGCCGAACTCTATCCTGAAGGACAAGAAATTAAGGGTCATCATACTGCCGCTCCCTGATACGATCATATAGGGAAGACCGAGAAACCACACAGGCTGGAACCCGACTGGGATCCGAAAGGTCTAATCTCACGAATTGGCTGGCTAGGGCCTGAACATCCATCGCCATAGGTCTCTCTGAGGCTGGTAAATATGCCGAACTCCCCAAACTCTCCGCCCGGCGAATCAAGGCATCGGCTACCACATTGGCCTTGCCCGGGTGATAAAGAATAGTAATATCATAATCCTTTAACAACTCTACCCATCTTCTCTGATGCATATTCAGGTCCTTCTGCTTAAGCAAGTGCTGCAAACTCCGATGGTCAGTATAGATATCACAAGGCACCCCGTACAAATAATGACGCTAGATCTTCAAGGCATGAACTATAGCAGCTAACTCAAGATCGTGGACAGGGTAGTTCTTTTCATGCACCTTCAATTATCTAGATGTATAGGAAATCACCCTACCGTCATGCATCAACACCGCTCCCAGTCCAACCCGTGAGGCGTCACAATAAACTGTATAAGGCCCCAAACCGATAGGCAGCATGAAGATTGGGGCTGAAGTCAAAGCTATCTTGAGCTTCTGAAAGCTCGCCTCACACTCCTTTGTCCACGAGATGGGGCACCCTTTTGGGTCAATCTAGTCATAGGGGCCGTTATTGATCAAAACCCCTCCACAAAGCGACGGTAATAACCACCAAGCCAAGGAAACTGCGAATCTAGGTAGATGAGGAGGGCCTGGGCCAACTCCGCATGGCTTCCACCTTCCTCGGATCCACTCGAATGCCCTCACTCGATACCACGTGGCCTAGGAATGTCACAGAACTCAGCCAGAACTCACATTTTGAGAAATTTGCATATAAATTCTTCTCTGTTAGAGTCTGAAGAACTATCCTCAGGTGCTGCTCATGATCTTCCTGACTCCGGGAATATACCAAAATATCATCAATAAAAACAATAACGAATGAGTCAAGATATGGCCTGAATACACTGTGCATCAAATGCATAAAAGCTGTCGGGGCATTAGTCAGCCCAAATGACATAACAAGGAACTCGTAATGACCATACCGAGTCCTGAAGGCAGCCTTCAGGATATCTGGCTCCTGAATCTTCAACTGATGGTAACCTTAGCGCAAATCAATCTTGGAGAACACCTGTGTGCCCTGGAGCTGGTCAAACAGATCATCAATACGAGGTAAATGATAATGGTTCTTCACTGTAGCTTTGTTCAACTGGCGATAATCAACGCACATATGCATAGAACCATTCTTCTTCTTCACAAACAAGACAGGGGCACCCCACGGTGAAACACTGGGTCGAATAAAACCCTTACCCAACAATTCCTGCAATTGATCCTTCAACTCCTTCAACTCAGGAGGAGGCATGCGATACGTAGGAATGGAAATGGGCTGAGTGCCCGGCAACATATCAATGCCAAAATCGATATCTCTATCGGGCGGCATGCCCGGAAGATCAGCTGGAAACACATCGGGGAAATCCCGTACCACTTTGACTGAATCAATAGAAGGGGTATCGACACTGACATCTCTCACATAAGCTAAATATGCGGCACACCCCTTCCCAGCCATGCGTTGATATTTAAGGAAAGAAATAACTCTACTGGGAGTATGATCTAAAGTACCACTCCACTCAATATGTGGAACACTTGGCATAGCCAGCGTCACGGTCTTGGCGTGACAATCAAGACTAGCATGATGGGGCGACAAGCAGTCCATGCCCAGAATAATATCAAAATTGACCATACCGAGTAATAATAGATGCGTGCTGGTCTCAAAACCACGAATAGTAACCAAACATGACCGATAAGTGCGTTCCACAACAAGAGAATCTCCCACAGGAGTAGAAACATACACGGGGGCACTCAAAGAATCCCGAGGCACACCCAAATGCGAAGCAAAATAAGAAGACACATACGAATAAGTAGAGCCTGGATCGAATAGAACCGATGCCTCTCTGTGACAAACAAAATAATACCTGTGATGACGAAATCGGAGGCGACCGCCTCAACGCTAGTAGGAATACAATAATATCTGGCCCGACCCCTCTCATGAGGGCAACCTCTATCTCCCCGGCTTCCGCCCCTGGCTGGTTGGGCAGGTGGGGTAGCAACGGGAGCTGGGACCACAACTTGAGAACTCTGAGGAGCACGCTGTGGCTGAGCAGTCTGTGGAGGTGCACTCCTCCCAAGTCTAGGGAAATCCCTCACCATATGAAGGGTGTCACCACACTCACAGCAAGCTCTGGGAGGATGCGGTGGTTGTGACTGACTGGAACTAGGCCTGCTGGACTGACCTCTGAAAGCACCCTGCGCAGAAGGCGCGCTAGAAAATGGAGGTTCATAATAAGGCTCCTGAGGTGCAGGTGGAGCCGGAGTACTGCCGGCTGCTGGCAAATCTGAATATACAGGGCGACCAGAATAACCCCTACTATAACGACCTGCTGATGGGGTACAGGCACTAGAGTAGTGACTCGACTCTCGAGACCTCTTGGCCTCCCTCTCCCCTCGCTCCCTGGCGAGCATAGCGTCAATCCTCCTAGCAATGCTCACTACCTGCTGGTAAGGAATATCCATCTCTAACTATCGAGCCACGCTAGACGGGATGGGCGAATGAGACCCTCGATAAACCTCCGAACTCTCTCCCAAATTGTGGCAACCAAAGCCGGTGCATGTCTAGCCAAGCTGGTATAATGGATGGCATACTTTGAAAGTGTCACAGCACCCTGGCGCAAGTGTTCAAACTCCGCGCGCCATGAATCCCTGAGGCTCTGGGGAACAAACTCTCTCATGAACATGTGTGAGAATGGGGTCCAAGTCAGTGAAGCAGCCTCGACTGGAAAGTCTATCTCATCAGTACACCACCAATCATAGACGGCTCCACAAAGCTGAAGGCGATGAAAGAAACCCTGCTAGACTCCACTATGACCATAGTGCGAAAGATGCGATGACAATCCTCCAAAAATCCCAGGGCGTCATCTGATGCTAGTCCACAGAACACTGGAGGATCATATTTTTTGAACCTGTCAAGTCTATGCCGCTCGTCCTCTGAAGCAGCTGACCCATCCTCGTGCTGAACCGCTGCTGCAGGTAGTAGAGGAATAACCTCTGGAACTTGCTCCATCTGCACTCCTTGCTCAGGAGTGTGGGCTGCGGGAGTTTGGGCCCCTGCCCCGGCTTGGAATATGGCTGCAGCGAGGGGAAGCAACCCCGCCTGAGCCAAGGTAGTGTACATGCCCATGAACTGAGCCAGAGTCTCCTGGAGCACTGGAGTAGTAGTAGATGTGGTAGGTGTGCCAGGTGACTAGGCTCCGGCCAAATCTGCTGGTGCTACCTCGGCGGCAGCTCGCGCATGTGTTGTGGCTACACCACGTGCGCGTCCTCGACCTCTACCCCGGCCCTGGCCTCCAATGGCGGCAGCAGCGGGCGCGGGTGCCTGGTTCTCTCGTGTAGCACGTGTCTTCACCATCTGTGAGAGAATAGAAAACAGAAGTTTAGAATTGATGTCAAAATATCGCACGACAAGGAATTCAAAAGAAATGAATATTTTTCCTAAACAGTTACATAGCCTCTCGTAGATAAATACAGACGTCTCCATACCGATCAGCGAGACTCTAATAAACTGGCCTGTGTTCCGTGACTCCTATGAACCTAGTGCTCTGATACCAACTTGTCACGACCCTAGTTCACCGATCGTGAACATGTCGTGATGGCACCTAGTCCCCACGACCAGGTAAGCCAAATATTGCGAAAATATAATAATTGTGAAAAAAAATAGAGTAAACCAATTTAAATAACTAGAAGGAAACTGTACGGTATGCCACTCGGCATGTACAACTCAATAACACAAGTCTACAGAAATTCCCAAAGACCCAGAAACTCACGAGCAACACAGGCTATAGAAATGTACAATATGGCTCCAAAACTCCAAAATATTCTAACAACTGAAAGAGAGAAAGGCTAGATACTAAAGATAGAGTAAGATGGAGACTCGCCGGTCTGCGGACGCAGCAGATCTACCTCGAAGTCTCTGAAATCCTCCTGCCTCACTGATAGTGCGTCTGAGTAGAGGTACCTGGATGATCTGCACATGAAAAACATGCGTAGGAAGGGCATGAGTACACCACAGTGGTACTCAGTAAGTGCCAAGCCTAACCTCGATCGGGTAGTGACGAGGAAGTTCAAGGCCCAACTAAGATAAACATAATAAATAATAAGGTAACAAAACAATCTAAATAAAGACTACAGCAAAAATCTAAACCGGATAAGTACAGGAGAACAATAATAGGAAGTAACGGTAAAAATACAAGTAAATACTGCCCTTAACCAGGAATAATAGCCGGGGATCTCTTGGTATCCCGAGGATCTCTTGGTATCCTCATCATATGCACTAGGGATCTCTTGGTATCCCGAGGATCTCTTGGTATCCTCATCATATGCACTAGGGATCTCTTGGTATCGCAAGGATCTCTTTGTATCATCAATATGTGAGCCGGGGATCTCTTGGTATCCCAATATATATATATAGAAACACGTGCCAGGGATCTCTTGGTATCCCATACCTTCAATCCAGAATAAGTCAAGTACAGGGGGATCTTCCGGGAAGCCGTCCCGTAGTCCCATATTAAAGCAAACCACAACAAAAACTCATAATCTCAGAATAAATACTAAACCAGTACAAGTAATAGAAATTATTAACCTAACATTCATCACAGAGTGCAAATAGTAGAGTTAAACAATTAAGCAAGTAAGTCAACTAAGCATGCTTCTCTAAGCTAGCACAGGTCTAAACCTACAGTTTAAATGAACAAGTAAATGGAAAATCTCAAAGTAAATACTCCAAGTAGAAATGGGTTTACAACAATTTGCTCAAGTACGCGCTCTCCACCGCACATACAAGGCATTCAAATATTCAGAACATGTCCTAAGGGGAAAGGTCCCCCACACAAGGTTAGACAAGCCACTTACCTCGAACCCACTCAATATCACTAGAAACCGCGCCTTTGCCACGAGTATCCCACTTCAAATGGCCAAAATCTATTCAATTCAATTACACATCATAAATAATGTTGCAAACAACTGATTCTACTATAAAAATTAAAGCTAGGGCGCCAAAATAGGTAAAATGACCAAAATGCCCCTCCATCCAACGTCTCGAAATCGAATAATTTTCACATCTTCAGAACCTTCGTACCCTCACGAGTCTAACCATATAAAAATCTCCCAAATCGAAGGCAAATGCCCCGTCAAAACCCAATAGTTTGGTCTACGAAGTTTTACCCAAATTAACCAATTTTGATCCTAAATTCGAATTCCAATAATGTGTTTAGCTATATAATGATGAAATATAAAGAAAAGGGATCAAAGAAACGTTACCCAATGATTTTCTCTTCAAAATCCACTGAAAATCGCCTTCTCCCGAGCTCTCAATCGATTTTCAAACTTATGAAATTAAACCCTCGAAATTGATATTTCTGAACAGTCATTTCCGCTTCTACGAACCTGGGACTACTTCTGCGGTCCCTCTTAAGCGGAAAATTAACCTCTTCTGTACATTTTCATTAAAAGAGTTGGGGTCGCATCTGCGATAGCTGGGCCGCTTATGCGGCTCCGCTTATGCGATGCCTAAGCCGCTTCTGTGGCTCCGCTCCTGCGGGAAGGTGACCGCTTCTGCGGTCTCTGAGGGAAAAGTCAAACTCGCTTTTGCGATGAGGAAGCTGCTTCTGCGGCTCCAAAACCGCAGAAGCGAAAATACCAGAAGGGTCAAAATACCAGCTGCAGCAAACTTAGAAATTTCAACCGTTAACCACCCGAAATCATCCCGAGGTCCCCGAGACCTCAACCAAAAGCACCAATACCACCTAATACCTTATTCGGACTTGCACCAATCCATAAAACACCTAAAACAACACCGGAAATCCAGTTAAATCTAAGATTCAAGCCTAAGAACTTCAATTTCCAACAAAACACCCTTTCGATCAAAAACCTAACCAAACCTCGCCTGAATGACCTAAAATTTTGCAAACACATCCCAAATGACATGACGGAGCTACTTCAACTCCCGGAATTCCAATCCGACCCTCGGATCAAAACTCACTATCGGACCAGAAACTTCAAAAATTCAAACTTCAGCATTTCAAGCCTAAATGTGCTACGAGCCACAAAAATACATTCTGAACACGCTCCCAACCCCAAAATCACCTAACGGAGATAACAGAACAATCAGATTTCCATTCCATGTTCGTCTTCACACTGTTCCGATTACGGATCATTTTTCAACTCTTAAGCTCTCTTTTAGGGACTAAGCGTCCCAAAACACTCCGAATCCTAACACCGAATGTCCCGGCAAACCAAAATAGCAATGAACTTAGGGGAAGCGGTTAGTGGGGGATCGAGGCTTAAATTCCAAAAATGACCGGCCGGGTCATTACAGCCTTTTTGATTTTTTCCTCAATTATCCTCTTTAAAAAAAAATTATTGTCTCGTGTAAAAAAAATATTGTTTGCAACCCGTAAAACTCATTTGAGAATTTATTTTATCTACCGTCGAAATATTAAAAGAAGTAGGTTACAAATTTTGCCAAATAGAGGGATGCAACACGAGCACTTCCTAGGGGGTCACCATACTAGTGCTACTCTCGCCCAAGCACGCTTTGCTTCGGAGTTCTGATGGGATCCGGTGCGTTAGTGCTGGTATGATCACATCTGACATTCCTTGCACTCTAAATTCTCTTAATACCTTTCCTCCTTCCGCTTTAGGTGACAAAGTGTAAAGCCTTAAAATGACATAACTTTATGCTCATTTATCCGTTTTACACGATTCCTATTTTGATTTTATGTATTTTTCGCAGGCAAAGCCATTGACCAATAAAAACCAGCCGCGCTCGACGATAATATCAGAATCAGAGGGCCCTAGGCCACATAGAACGACGACATCGCAACTCGATGTTTTATGGTTGCTGCCTTCCAGGCTCTGGTTAGAAAATTACAACTGTAATAAACTCTGAATTTCTACATGAAATAGAACAAGATATAGAATTTTGTGAAGATAGGCTAGAAACATATCTAAGCCAAAGACGAGCTGCTCTTCAGAATTTAAAGGCAATAAAAATCTGGATAAACAGATACACCTATTAGTATTAATATGATTAATTCTTAAAAAGGTAAAATTCTAAATAGCATTAATATTTCGGCAGTATCAAATATTGCCAAAATAGAAAGTGATTTACAGAATTGGAGTATTCCAAAAGAATCCTTTAACACCATATATCACACTGGTAAGTTTGATTTTATAAAAAATTATAATATCAAAACTTGCGAATCGACAGTTGCTATTGATAACTCGATTGAAACAATCAAGTTATTAGCTGAACATAACATTCAACAATATTGAAAGAAATATAACTTTCTACATGTTGGACTAGTACAAATAGCTGTCAAACCTCTTTACAGATTAGGTTTAGACACACATCTTTGTCTCCTACTAAGAGATGATAGACTATTAAACTTTTACAATTCATTATTAGGAGTTTTACAAAGTAACTTATTCAAGGCCCAGTTTACTTTAATTGTTATCCTAATTATTCGGTTGACATAAATGACCAGAATGTTTTGGATACCTTAACTCTTAATATTAAAACAAAAAATATGAATAGCAAAGTTAATACAAAAGAAATAGCTGTAATATATAGAGTCTATTACAGAATAATGAAAACAACTTTAGCCCCTAAAGCTAAAATTGAAAGTAATAAAGGAGTAACTAAGCTCATGGAAGCAAACCAAGAACATAGTAATACCTTCATCCCTAGAATGATTCGATGGGATAACATATTATCTAAGGATGAGTGGTTCTTTGAAGAAATAACTCAACCACGATATGAACCAGAGAGTTCATTAATCGAACAAGTCATTCAATATCCATCAAGAGCAATAGACTTAAAATTTTTAAAGTCTAGCTTAATGAGCGAAGCCTCCTCTAGTATAAGAATGTCTTTCAGTAGACCTTCTTCTTCAAAACCCCCAGAAGAAAGTCATAGCAATAAAAGTGACGAAGAATTGATTGCAGAACCAAATAGAAAAATCAAAGGGGTAGATTTTAATAAAACTATCCCTAAAGTAATCAATCAAAAGGGTCCTTTTAATACCACTCCTAGAAGCCCAGGTGCCGAAACAGTAGATCATAATGACCAACTTGGAGTCATTAAAGAAGAAAATAATTTTAAAATAGACTGAAAAAGTCTAGGTGATCAATGGGAACATCCCGATAGTAGTATTAAAATAAAATGGTATTTTGAGACTTACCCAAAAAACCAAAGATTATATTTCAATTATAAATGGATAAAAGATATGAAAAGAATTAGATGTAATATCGAATCCTTTAAATGGTTTGAATTGACATGAAAGATTCCAAATCAACAGGAATCTTTACAAATGATTATTAATAAATGTTATACAAAACAAGGTGGTATAATAGAATCTACTACTCTACCATTATAAGAAATCCTAATACCAGTCCAAGGACAAGTAATAACAGCTTCTCCTTTTAAAAGAGAAAGTGCTCATCCTGATAAAGAACCCACTAATAAAGATTTAAACAAAATAATTACACAAAATAATTATACAAACAACCTTTTACATGTGATTTCTAATCAGTTAAAAAATTCTAACAAAAATAAAATCCCCGCTAAATCTAGAACACCTACTACAATCGAAACACATCCCTTAATTAAAATCCCTGAATTTTCCAAAGAAAAATTCCCCATTTTAAACGAACAATTTGAATTTTCAGATAAACTTCTAGAAAAAATAGAAGAACAATTTAAAACAAAAACGACAATTTCGAAATAAAGTGCAGTTTCCAATAAGGCTAGTACTAGTAACGATAAAGCAATTGAATTACATAATTCACAAAATAAATTAATCTCAGTAAAAGAAGAATATAATACTCTAAAAAGAAAAGATGATTTTCCTAACAAAGATCATAAGGTAAAAGCCATTGAACAAGCCTCTAAAGAGATTATAGATCTCATTAATAAGATAAAACCTTTAGTAACCTTAAAGGATATTTCTATGATAAAGTCAAACGATTCAGAAGTCAACCGGATCACTAATGATCCAAGACTGTCACGACCCCATTCCCGGTCATGATGGCGCCCAACACAATTGCTAGGCAAGCCCGACGATATAACGCTCACAACTCAACCACACAACCCATTTTCAAATTTATAGCATTAAATTATCAAATAATAATAAGTTCTAAACAGTGATTATAGACAGAATTGGTACGGAAATCACAACAACTGCCAATAAAACTCCCAAAGATCTGGGGTCATGAGTTTAGAGCCTCTAAGATAACAAAATAATGAATCCTCAGTAATACTGATGTTCAAAACATACGGAAAGATAAAAGGGATAAGGGAGGAGTCGGGTCCTGCGAACATCAGGCAGCTACCTCGACAACTCCTGAAAAACTCTGAAAGTAGCAAATAGCTCAACTATGCTCCCGGGACACCTGAATCTGCACACGTGGTGCAAGGAGTAAAGTGAGTACTTCCAACTCAGTGGTAATAGACATATATAATGACTGAAAGAATGAAATCTCGAAATACCACAATGTAAAGCTAACACTAACAATTTAGCATAGTTAACGGTGAAATGGCAACAAGACAGAAACAACTAGATCAGATAAACATCAGAACATGAATGCAATGCAATGTACATGATCGCTGCGGCGTACATCCGGATCCATTTGGGTACCCGCCCTCACTGTGGAAGTTCAGACTTCGGAGGGGCTCCTACAGCCCAAGCGCAATATCATCGTAGCACTCGCAGTGGCGTGCAGCCCGATCCATACTCAGTCCAGATATATGCATACAAGCCACACAGGCACAGTCAAGTTATCATTTCCAGTTCCAATTATTAGGAATTATAGATTAAGCGTTTAAAACTTTAGTAATTTACTAATCATTTCGAGACAGTGTTTAACTCAGGACTGATATCATGAAAACATGCTAAGCCTCATGGAAACGGTGATAATAATCCCTAAGGGATCCTAATAATCGGCACGCAGCACAAATAAACTCATAACAATCCAAGTAGGATGTTTACCAATCAATTTCTAGTCAATAACATAGTATGAACATCACTCTGTCGGACTAAACCCTAGCCCCCAACCAAAAACGATCCCGCACTCACCGTAGAGTACGTGTCTTGCCTCAATATAGCGTCACGGTGTGATATACCGGGGTTTCAAACCCTCAGGTCATCATCTACATCTAGTACTCATCTCGAACCGGTGAAATTCCTCGCTCGTGATGCCTTTGCCCCTCAAATTGGCCTCCATGCGCGTCGAATCTATCCAAAATTAGAGCAAATATATTATAATAGGCTAAGGGGATATAACCCAATCGAAAACAATTGAAATGTAGCAACAATCCCGAAACTAACAAAACTTGAGCACCAGGCCCACTTCTTGAAAAATTACAAAACTCACATTACCGGATTCCTCGTCCCGCCACGAGTCCATACATACCAAGAACTCCCAAATCCGAGCTCAAATGACCTATCAAAATCCCAATTTAGAATACCAAAAATTCAAGCCCTAGCTTTACCCCTTTTAATGAATTTTAACAAATTTCCATGTTAAATCTGCCATAAACTTGAATAATTAGACCAAGGAACTTACCTCTAATCATTATCCCTTGAATCCCTCTTCAGAATCGCCTCAAGGCTCTCAAAATCGCTCCACAGTGAAGAAAAATGACATAAGCTCGCGGATGAATTAATGATATAAACCCTTCTGCCACAGTGATTTTTCGCTTCTTCAATCCCGCTTTCGCTTATGCGGTTCACACTTAAAATCCCCCTCTCCGCTTTTGCGACTCGAACTCCGCTTCTGCGGTTCACGCAGGACCGCTTCTGCGGTTAGATTTTTGCTCCTGCGGACCCGCTAATGCGGACCAAGTTCCGCTTCTGTGGACCTTCTCAGCCCATACAAAAATCGCTTCTACAACCTGCACGCCACATCTGTGGAACCGCATATGCGGTCCCTTTCCCGCAAATGCGCAGATGATAGAACAAGCAACACTAGACTACGGAACAAACTCCAAACTCTCCGTTTAACCACCCGAATTCACCCTGAGGCCCCCGGGACCTCAACCAAAAGCACAAACATGATCTATTACCTTATCCAAACTCGCTCGAACCATCAAAACACTATCGTTAACATCAAAATCATCAAATTTCACCAAATCAAAGCCTATGTACTTCAAGAACTTCCGAAATACACTTTCGATAAAAAACCCAACCAAACGATGCCTGAATGACCTCAAACTTTGCATGCATGTCCAAAATCACCTAACGGAGCTACTGCACCTCTCGGAATTCAATTTCGACCCTCGGATCAAAATCTCACCTATCAACTGGAATCTGCCAAAATTCAAACTTCGCCAATTCAAGCCTAATTCTACACCGAACCTCCAAATTCAATTACGATCGCACTCCTCAGTCACAAATCATCCCCCGAAGCTAACCAAATTAGTAGAATTCACATCCGAGCCTTCTAATTATATAGTCAACTTCCGGTTGACTTTTCCAAAACAAGCTTCCTTCTAAGAGGCTAAGTGCCTCATTTCCAGTTAAAACCAATTCAATTCTATCCGATCAACTCAAATACTGACATTGAAACCTAGAGAAACATAATATGGGGGAAACTTGGTGGTAACTCATGTGATGACGGGCCGGTCGCCACATCCTCCCCAACTTAAACAAATGCTCGTCCTCGAGCGTACCTAGAGTTGTCCTAGAAGCCAACCAAGGACTGAAATATACCCGGGGTGATCCCACGTCACCCTATCTCTTATAGGTCTGACAACACAACATGGCTGAAATTACCCAATCCAGTCTAGCCATAATTCACAGAACTACCTTTTCACTTCTGAAACCATCAATATGATCAAACCCCGCACCTATACTTTGAATAGTCCCGAACCAGCTGTAATAACCCATACTTGCAACCTCAATGAAATCATATGATATACCACATAATCCAGCACCTGAAACGATAACTTCTATTCACAGCAGCTGTCCACAACAACCATATACCAATAGAAACCTCTTATTAGCTAAAGCCCCATTCCAATACTTCATATCCTATCAATGATAATGAAACACACATCAAACCGTAACCATTTCTCATATCAACCACTCATGAAACCACTTCCTTTTTTACTAATACCATAGTAGATTTCCGAAATCATACTCAAAATCAGAACCTCATGTCAATATTCAGAATAAACTTGAACCTCGATATTATTCTTCCAACAAGCTATAATCAAATCTGTTAGTGTTCATTAATGATTCCAATGATCACCTCGAATTCAACGCACCACTCTGGTGATATGACA
>MU702918.1:32922-58419 GCA_026770625.1 Nicotiana glauca | reverse complement strand
TCCTCGGTACCATCACAACACAAGGCTGGGACCCCGTCCCACATCATAGAAATAGAATACCTGAATCTACCCCGAAGGGTCTAATCTCCACGTAGCCTCGCTACAATGCGCGATCTTATCCAAACACTGTTACACATGAAGCACCTCAAGTTGCTATGCTCAAAATAGACAGCCACGCACAGATTGATGTCTGAAACCAAGCAATCCATCAACCCACAGTGAAGGAAGTAATATATACCATTCAGTCCTGAAAGGACACAACTGATGCGCCATTCGCCGAGCAACACCCAATACGGACTTTCCTCAGAAACCAAGAAGCAAGACATAACAGGTAACATATGGAAAACTATTCTCAACATCACACTGTTGCGGCGTGCAACCCTATCCAGATAACATACCCGTGGCGGCGTGCCACCCGATCCACACAAATATCTCGCATAGGGAGGTGCAGATCGAGCCAAATTTGCTCATTATAACAAAATACCGAGCATCGGTCGTAAGCATACTGAGTGCATAATGATATCTACTTATAGCATTGTAAGCTACAAAAATCAAACACAACTGTGGTCCTTCCCCCTCAACTTCCACTATGAATCTCGATGGCACCGCACTATATGTGCCCACAGTCCGAAAATTATAACGCCTCAAAGCACCGAAAAAGCAACTCATAGATCTCCCCAGATCATTAACAAGCTCAATAACGATAGCTTCAACCTATACCTCAACAACACATATTGGGGCCAACCAAGCCATCTCAATCTGAATACGTAGCCACATCGGCCTGCCAACGAACTCAATACCAAGAAGCCTGAAGCTGCTCCTTCCACTTTATAACTCCTGCCGGAGCCGTACGATATGATGCCCGACGCCAAATAAGTGCCGAAATCCACAATCTCGCCCGACGACATGCCCGGCCATAAGGAATGCATCCGAAAAAGTCCTTCAATACCGGAACTGAATCAATGGTAGAAACCTCTGTACTGACATCCCTCACAAAGACCCAATTAAGGAAAGCAATCCTTCCCAGCCATTTGCTGGTCTTTGGAATACCAACCACTCTGCTGTAACATAATCGGATGCACCTCGCCACACAACCGATGGCATTTTCAGACATAGGCCATAGCACAATAGTCTAGAATAACCCACATTGCGACAACCAGTCTACATATCAGCATCATATACAAAATCTAACATACCAACAAAGAAGGACCCACTCAGGCATCCAATCCCAATAGCCGCTGACGGTACCAATACACACTATCCACAACCACTACATAGCCTGAACATGAGAACTCCCAGTCTCCAGCTCCACATATCACACAAATTACTATGCCTGATCCCAAATTCTGTAGTATAAATACATATTACCCCTCGAGTACCCAGTCATTCTCCGAAGATATTCTAAAATTCTCCTGTGCCATAACACACTCAGAGATCAACAGTCGATCTATCAAGAAAAATGCCGCAACACTACCGAAGGGCCATCATCTTAATCACGTTTCCCTTTTTCTGAAACATATACCCTCGTCAAATCACTATGATTAGCAACATACCTTCCTTAGTTATATGAGGATCATTCACCCTAATCCTCTGAATATCGATTCTTAAATCACCTGCAGCTGCCCGTGCTGCTTAAGAATTTAATGACTTTCCATTCCGAACTGAACCGAACCTTACACACACAAATCTCAATCATTCACAACATATCGCATATACCGTGCCACACTAGGATAACATGAGAACTTTTATCTCCCTTCTGCGCCACAGACATCGACGCACTCAACTAGTCAATAACTTTCATTGACCCCATTTAGAAGAAAAATCATTACACACTCCATGCTTCGCATACCCATAAGAAATATACTTATATTCAAACCATGGTAAAACCCAACAAGAACATCGCTACCAACTCTATTTGTACAAGCTAAACTGCCAGGACTGAATCCTCCTATCTAAACCAAGCTGAGCAAGCCATCAAAACCCAAGAGCCTTGCTGCAAAATGGCTGTAAAACCTCATTGCCTCGAACACATAGAAAGAATTAATCATACCCTTACCATACCGATTCGGTCTATTATCAAGCTATTCCGTCTATCAAATTTCTCTTTTTATTCATCATCCACTAGATATTTCTCCCTCGCTGTAGCGTCACAATGCCTCAATCCAGGCACACCACAGGAGATTCGAACATAAGACCACACTGTCTAAGGCTCATAGGCCACTGAATACTCTCTCAATGCTTCCCAGAAATACCGCGTTCCAGAATACTTTACTTGAAGAACTCCCTGCGAATCAGAATTCGTTACCATTACTTCTCAGATATTGATACATAGAATCCCATAATTAGCATAAAATACCACAAGTCTTGATCTTTTCTAATGAAAACACAGTCTCTAGCCACATACACTACCTTAGACACCTGATGATTACATGCAAAAATCTCGAACAAAATAAAACCATTCTCGAGAGTCATTCACTCCTATTCCAATTGCAATTTACCTGACTTAACGAATAGAACCACTCGTGCCTTATTAGCACTTTGACACCGTAGGATATGATCTCATTCCAATACAAACGAACATCTTCCTTTTCTACACATTGAGCATTCTTTATCAACAACAGCTCGAGACATCCTATTATTTCCTCACATCTACGAAGCACCATATAACCTGTATCAAAATTTTTGCTTCACTCGTGCCATTCTCAGCTCACTTTCTGCAACCAGGACTGATCCGCCAGCATACCTCGAAACAGAAACAGCATAGCACATAACCGTGCGATCAGCTAATCAATAACAACCTCCCCAACATGGCTCGAAGCCATCCATCAAGACACACTTAATAACCCATAATACTTTTACTCTAATTATGCCATAATATTATAGTGAGATTAAACTCAATCATCTACTAGTTTATGAAAACACAGATCCTCGGATACTGAAATCCTCTACAAACCTCGCATTCATCCCCACATCAGTTGGGTGCACACTCTTAAGCGACCCGAATTTATCAAATTTCAACACGTACTCTTCAATTACACATGAGATATTCTAACAGTATACATAAGAATCGTACCCCTTAAGAACACTCTGTAGGAGATATCCCACCTGCTTCGCCTCAATTTAGTATTTCAGCACACCTTCCACCATCATACACATAACACATCCATTATGTCTTCCTCAGTCTGAACTAATATCACCATACGTAGTGTACTTCACTTCCCATCTAGGAGACACGAAAGTATTCTTCACGCGCACATATTCGGTCTACACATCAAAGCACAATAGGAAATGAATCACTTAACAGTTCATCTATTATCCCGCAGACTTCTTCGTCACTACCAAGTCATATAGTTACATCTCACAGTACTAACATACTCACCGCATGAATACCAAACCGCCATTCCGGTTAATAGCGACAATGCCGAACATATAAGTTCAAAACACTTGCTCGCACGATCAGCACCTCAGTGCTCAAGCCATAGGCAAAGATCAGGCCTCAAGTCCTCCAGACTGTCCTGATATACTCACGGAGATCATATCTCGCCCCTTGATCGGGGTCACAAGCCATCGAGGCACATACAATACTGAGCGCTCTCGTGTGCATACAGATGTGTGAAAGGAATTTCAAGAGTTATATCTCAAGCTGAATCAAGTACGCACGATAAGAATTCCAAGAAAATGAAGTTTTCCTAAAGGTTCTGCAGCCTCTCGAGGATAAATACAGACATCTCCGTACCGATCCGCGAGACTCTACTAACCGGCTCATGACTCATGAGGCCTAGTAACCTAGGCTCTAATACCAACTTGTCACGACCCCATTCCCGATTGTGATGGTGCCCAACACAATTTCTAGGCAAGCCCGACCATATAACACTCACAACTCAACCACACAACCCATTTTCAAATTTATAGCATTAAATTATCAAATAATAAGTTCTAAACAGTGATTATAGACAGAAGTGGCACGAAAATCACAACAACTGCCAATAAAACTCCCAAAGATCTGGGGTTATGAGTCTAGAGCCTCTAAGATAACAAAATAATGAATCCTCCGTAATACTGATGTTCAAAAAATACGGAAAGATAAAAGGGATAAGGAAGGAGTCAGGTCTTGCGAACGTCAGGCAGCTACCTCGACAACTCCTGAAAAACTCTGAAAGAAGCAAATAGCTCGACCATGCTCCAGGGACACCTGAATCTGCACACGTGGTGCAGGTAGTAAAGTGAGTACTTCTAACTCAGTGGTAATAGACATATATAATGACTGAAAGAATGAAATCCCGAAATACCACAATGTAAAGCTAACACTAACAATTTAGCATAGTTAACAGTGAAATGGCAACAAGACAGAAACAACTAGATCAGATAAACATCAAAACATGAATGCAATGCAATGCACATGACCGCTGCGGCGTACAACCCGATCCATTTGGGTACCCGCTCAATGTGGGGGTTCAGAATCTGCACGGCTCCTACAGCCCAAGCACAATATCATCGTAGCACTCGCTGCGGCGTGCAGCCCGATCCACACTCAGTCCAGATATATGCATACAAGCCACACAAGCACAGTCAAGTTATCATTTCCAGTTCCAATTATTAGGAATTATAGATTAAGAGTTTAAAACTTTAGTAATTTACTAATCATTTTGAGACAGTGTTTAACTCAAGACTGTATCATGAAAACATGCTAAGCCTCATGGAAACTATGATAATAATCTCTAAGGGATCCAAATAATCGGCACGCAACCCAAATATACTCATAACAATCCAAGTAGGATGTTTACCAATCAATTTCTAATCAATAACACAGTATGTACATCAGTCGATCGGAGTAAGCCCTAGTCCCCGACCACAAACGACCCTGCACTCACCGTAAAGTACGTGTCTCGCCTCAATACAGCGTCACAGTGTAATATATCGGGGTTTCAAACCCTCAGGTCATCATCTACATCTATTACTCACCTCGAACCGGTGAAATTCCTCGCTCGCGATGCCTTTGCCCCTCAAATTGGCCTCCACGCGCGTCGAATCTATCCAAAATTAGAGCGAATACATTACAATAGGCTAAGGGGATAAATCCCAATCGAAAACAATCAAAATGTAGCAACAATCCCGAAACTAGCAAAACCCGAGCCCCGGGCCCGCTTCTGCAAAAATTACAAAACTCACACTGCCGGATTCCTCGTCTTTCCATGAGTCCATACATACCAAAAACACCCAAATCTGAGCTCAAATGACCTATCAAAATCCCAATTTGGAATATCAAAAATTCAAGTCCTAGCTTTACCTCTTTTAATGAATTTCAACCAATTTCCATGTTAAATCTGCCATATACTTGAATAATTAGACCAAGGAACTTAAATCCCTCTTCAAAATCGTCTCAAGGCTCTCAAAATCACTCCACAATGGAGGAAAATGGCATAAGCTCGCGGATGAATTAATGAAATAAACCCTTCCGCCACAACGATTTTTCGCTTATGCGATCCCGCTTTCGCTTATGCGGGACCGCTTCTGCAACAAAAAATTTGCTTATGCGATTCACACTTAAAAACCCCCTCTCCACTTTTGCACTCGAACTCCGCTTCTGCGGTTCACCCAGGACCGCTTCTGCGGTTAGATTTCTGCTCCTGCGGACCCACTAATGCGGACCAAGTTCCGCTTCTGCGGACCTTCTCAGCCCATATCAAAATTGCTTCTACGACCTGCACGCTGCATCTCCGGAACCGCCTATGCGGTCCCTTTTCCGCATATGCAGAAATGATAGAACCAGCAACACCAGACTATGCAACAAACTCCAAACTCTACGTTTAACCACCCGAATTCACCCCGAGGCCCCCGGGACCTCAACCAAAAGCACAAACATGATCTATTACCTTATCCAAACTCGCTCGAACCATCAAAACACTATCGTTAACATCAAAATCATCAAATTTCACCAAATCAAAGCCTAAGTTCTTCAAGAACTTTCGAAATGCACTTTCGATCAAAAACCAAACCAAACGATGCCCGAATGACCTGAAACTTTGCACACATGTCCAAAATCACCTAACGGAGCTGCTGCAACTCTCGAAATTCCATTCCGACCCTTGGATCAAAATCTCACCTATCAACCGGAATCCGCCAAAATTCAAACTTCGCCAATACAAGCCAAATTCTACACCAGACCTCCAAATTAAATTCCGATCGCACTCCTAAGTCAAAAATTATCCCCCGAAGTTAACCAAATCACTAGAATTCACATCCGAACCTTCTAACTATATAGTCAACTTCCGGTTGAGTTTTCCAAAGCAAGTTTCCTTCTAATAGGCTAAGTGCCTCATTTCCAGTTAAAACCAATTCAATTCTATCCGATCAACTCAAATACTGACATTGAAACATATAGAAGCATAATTTGGGGAAACGGGGCGGTAACTCATGTGACGACGGGTCGGGTCGTCACAAAGACATTATAATAAAAAAACTATTACCAAAGAACATTATTCCTAGATGTTCAATTCTAAGAAGATATTTATCTAACAAGCTCCAATAACGACGGAACTAGAATAACTGAATGGAACATCGATGGTTTAGCTGAAAACCAAATCTATAAAAAACTTCATGAAATAGGCATTCCTGTAACTGCCTATAAAATCAAGAATGCTTCTGATAAACACGCAACAACTTTAGTTGTATCTGGTTTTACCGGCACACTAAAGAACTGGTGGGATAATTATCTCTCTGAAGATAATTGGAACCAAATCCTAAATGCCACTTCAGTCATAACTGTAGTAAAAACAGAAGATAACACACAAGTAGCAGAACAACAACATAGAGAAGATGCTACTGCAAATTTAATATATTGTATTGCTAAACACTTTATTGGAGAACAAAAACTTTTCCAAGACAGAAGTTTAGAATTATTAAATAATCTTAGTTGTCCAAAACTAATAGATTTTAGATGGTACAAAGACATGTTTATCGAAAAGGTAATGATCAGAGAAGACTGCGGTAATTCTTTTTGGAAAGAAAGATTTATCATTGGATTACCCAGTCTATTTGCAGATAAGGTAAGAACAAAAATTAAAGATCGATTTAATGGTCAAATCCCCTATGATAAACTCACAGATGGCAACCTAGTAAGTTTTATTAACATTTCAGGTTTAGACTTATGTACAGCTTTAAAACTCAAAAGTCTTATTAAAAAGGACAGATTACAATCCAAGAAGGAACTAGGTAGTTTCTGCCAAGATTTCGGTTATAAAACTATTTCAGCCCCTTTTAAAAGAATCTCTAAGAAAAACAAATCTTCTGATAAACCTCATAGAGATGCCACAAACAAAAAGAGAAAAAGGAAGAAAACCATAAAAATAAAAGATTTAAAGAAAATCTAAAAGGGAACATGGTGACAAGTGACTGCAAAATCACTAAAAGAAAAAAGAATAAAGTCAATCTTTTAGAATTAGACGAAAATACTTAAAAAAAACTTTTTAGTATTTTAGAAGAAAACGAAAATAGTTCTAATGAGAATAGTTCATCATCAGTAGAAAGCTATTCCGATAGTGATAATAAATTAATCAATGTAGCATATAGCTTAGACAACGGTAGTTCAAAAGACAATAGTTGCAACTGTACTGGTGCAATATGTGTCTGTGAACAAAATTCACTTAGAGTCTTTACTAATGATTCAAAAGATGTCTTATTTGATATCATAAATCACATTGATGATGAAGACATTAAAAATAAATATTTAATATAGTCAAAAAATATTATTATTCAATGTAAAGACCGCCCCAAGGTCGAACCTTTCAACATGAAAGAAGTAATGAATAGATTTTCCTCTTTGAAAAATGATGAACCCACTATTCAACATCTTCAAATTGAACTAAAATCAGTAAAAGAAGAAATAAAAAGTATTAAAACAAGAATTAATAAAAAAGAAATGGAAAATTTCACTAACGAACTATTATTGCAAGTTGCCAAAGGAAAAAACAAAGAACTAGAAACCAACCACGGTTATATTTCAAATGAAGATAATGATGACGAATCAATCGCCAATCAATCTCAAACCACTATACACAATTCGCGAGAATAAAGGTACAAAGTTATCATATTCCTATCACATTAAAAGTCAAAGATGCTAATTTTAATAAATTAGCATTATTAGACTCGGGGGCAGATAGAAACTGCATTTGTGAAGGAATAATACTCACTAAATATCTTGAGAAATCTACTAAAAAATTATACTCCGCTACAGGAGAAAGATTAAAAATTGATTATAAATTGTCAAAAGCCCATATCTGCAATGATGAGATATATTTTATAAATGACTTTGTAGTAACTAGAGATATAAATGAAGAAATAATCCTTGGATTACCATGTATAACTCAAATAAAACCTTATTATGACGATTTAGGTGCTTTATGCACCAACATATTAGGAAAAGAGATAAAATTTCTTTATTTAAACTCCATTTCTCAAGAAGAAAGTAATTTTATAAAAACAAAAACAATTTTCAAAATAAATGTTTTGTCTAACCAGGTTAGATTTTTACAAAATGATATAAAGGTTCACAAAATTGAACAAACTTTAAAATCCCCGGAGATAGAAGCTAAAATAAAAAAATTCCAGAACCAACTTGAATTAGAAGTTCGTTCAGATTTACCCAACTCCTTTTGGGAAAGAAAAAGGCACATAATAGAATTACCTTATATTAAACAATTTAATGAATAGGCTATACCTACAAAGGCAAGACCTATTCAAATGAATCATGAATTAATGGAAACTTTTAAAAAGGAGATTAAAGACCTTCTTCAAAAGAAGATTATTGGACCCTCAAAGTCTTCATGGAGCTGTGCAACTTTTTATGTTAATAAAAATGCAGAGAAAGAAAGAGGAGCTCCAAGATTAGTTATTAATTACAAGCCTTTAAACAAAGTATTACAATGGATTAGGTACCCAATACCGAATAAGAGAGATTTATTAAAACAAACCTATAAAGCTAATATTTATAGTAAGTTCGAAATGAAATCTGGATTCTGGCAAATTCAAATTGCGGAAAAGGATAAATACAAAACTACCTTCAATGTCCCTTTTGGACAGTATGAATGGAATGTAATGCCTTTTGGGTTAAAAAATTCCCCATCATAATTTCAAAATATAATGAACAATATATTAAATCCTTACAGTAGTATGTCAATAGTCTATATTGACGATGTATTAATATCCCCAGAAGACATAGATTCTCACTTCAAACATCTCAATACTTTATTTAAGATAGTAAAACATAATGGCCTAGTAGTCAGTGCTAAGAAAGTTAAGTTGTTTCAAACAACTATTAGATTTTAAGACACGACCTCTATCAAGGTACTTATAAACCAATATGTAGAGCCATAGCTTTCTCATCCAAATTTCCTGATGAAATTACTAATAAGACCCAACTTCAACGGTTCTTAGGAAACCTTAACTTTGTCGCAGATTTTATTCCTGATATTAGAAAAATTTGCGAACCACTCTATAAATATCTTAGGAAGAATCATATCCCATGGAGTCTAGAGCAAACTGACACAATTAAGAAAATCAAATATATTTTTCAGAAACTCCCATGCCTAGGTATTCCAAATCCTGAAGCTTTCATGATAGTCGAAACCGATGCTTCTGATGAAGGATTCGGTGGAATTCTTAAACAACGAATTTCTTCAGAATCTCCGGAACAATTAGTTCATTTCACTTTTGGTATCTTGAATCCAGCTCAAAAGAATTATAGTACAATCAAAAAAGAGATTTTGTCAATAATGCTATGTATAACTAAATTTCAAGATGATTTGATAAACATAGAATTTTTACTAAGGGTTGATTGCAAATCAGCCAAAGAGATTTTACAAAAGGATGTTAAGAATCTTGTTTCAAAACAAATTTTTGCTAGATGGCAAGCACTGCTATCAAGCTTGGATTTTGAAATCGAATTTATCAAAAGAGAAAATAACTCTTTAGCCAATTTTCTAACCAGATAATTTCTACAGAGAAAAAATGAAACTAAGTGAGAAGGGTCCTTTCAGGGCCTCACCCAAACGTGAGAATAAATATTCTGCCCTTGCAGAATATTTCCCATCACTACCCGTGATACCACAACTAAATTTAATGGTTACCCCTCCGAGAGTACCCACTCAAAACAAACCCTCTACCATGACAATACTTGGAACTATTCCAAAGAAAGATGGTCTATTTCAACAAGCTTCTTCGAAAGCTTCAACAAGCCGAACTGGAAAGACTTTAACTAGTGCAGATTATGGTATGAATACCCCAGAGTTGTGATGACCCGACCCGTCCTCTCATGAGTTACCGCTCTATTCCCCCCATTTTATGCTTCTTCATCTTTCGTTATCGGTATGTGGTGTGTTAGAGTTGATTTGGATTGGTTTTGATAAGAAATGAGACATTTAGCCACTTTAAGGAAGGCTTAAGTTGGAAAAGTCAACCGGACGTTGACTAATGAGTTATAGGTCTCGGATGTGATTTTTGGTGATTCGGTTAGCTTTGGGGGATGATTTATGACTTAGGAGTGCGATCGGAATTGATTTTGGAGGTCCGGTGTAGAATTAGACTAGAATTTGCGAAGTTAGTATTTTGGCAAATTCCGGTTGATTGGTAAGATTTTGATCCGATGGTCGGAATAGAATTTCTAGAGTTTCCGTTGCTTTGATATGTGATTTGTGATGTGTGTGCAAAATTTTAGGTCATTCGTACTTCGTTTTGTTGGAATTTTGATCGAATGCGTGTTTTGGAAGTTTTTAAAGAACTTAGGCTTGAATCAGATGAGAATTGATGATTTTTGTGTTGTTAGATGCGTTTAGATGATTGGAACAAGTTTGTATGATGTTTTGGGATATGTTGGTGCCATTGGTTGAGGTCCTGGGGGCCTCGGGGTGATTTCGGATGGCTAAACGGGGTTTGAACTTTGATTTTGTTGCAGAAAAATTGCCCAGCTGTTGCAGACCAAATTGGTCTTCGCGTTCGCAGCCTTGGGAACGCTTTCGTGATGAGGCATTTTGCAGACCATCGCGTTCGCGAGGGTTTTTTCGCATTCGCGTAGAAGGGGCCTAGGCCTGATTTGTTCAACGCGTTCGCGACAAGGGGCTCACATTTGCGTAGGTTAGGGAGCCTGTGCATCGCGTTCACGTAATGGGGAACGCGTTCGCGTAGTTAGAGAAATTAAAGAATCGCGTTCACATATTGGTCGACACATTCGCGTAGAGTAAATTTATGGTGAAAGGAAATTATTCATCACGAACGCGGGGGTGTTGACCGCGTTCGCGTAGGGTTCAATCTGAGCATTCAGAGGGGTTTTTGTATTATTTCATCCGCGACCCCATTCATTATTTCCTCCATTGTTGACCACCTTAAGAGCTTTTTAGTAGAAATTAAAGAGTATTTTGACGGGAATTGATAGGAGGTAAGTCTCGTGACCTAGAAACACTATTTTATTGAGGAATCAACCTTTAATTCTTGGAAATTTGGGTAAAAATTGGAAGAACTAAGGCTTGGTTTTTGAAATGAAAATTTGGGATTTGAGGGGGCATTTGAACTTTGATTTTGGTAAATTTGATATGTACGGACTCGTGGCGAGACGAGAAATCCGGTGGTGTGAATTTCGTAATTTTTTGAGAAGTGGGCCAGGGGCTCGGTTTTGCTAGTTTTGAGATTTTTGCTATTTCTCGATTGTTTTTGATTGGGTATTGTTGCCTTAGCATATTGTGATGTATTCGCTCTGATTTTGGTTAGATATGACGCGCGTGGAGGCCGGTTTGAGGGGCAAAGGCATTGCGTGCTGGAGATTTTACCAGTTCGAGGTGAGTAATACTTATTAATGATATCCTGAGGGGTTTGAAACCCAGGATTTGCATCAATAGTGCTATATTGAGGTGACTTGCATGCCGGATAGAGAGCGTGGGGTAGAGCACCATTGGGGATTGTGACTTGGTCCGTCCCGGTTGTTGATTTTATCGCGTATTTCACTATGACTTGTTGTTCTTCACTATGACTTGGGTTTATTGCCATAATTGGGTCTTATTGCCGAGTGTTTGAACTCATTGTGGTCTATCATCACTGTTTTCCTCACTATTTGAAATATTATTGGAATTCAGTCCATTTGAATTACACTGTTTCATGAACTCAGCTATATTTGTACTCAACCTTGAGTTTTTAACCGATATTGAACCATTGTTTGAGCTGAGCATTATTATTTTACTGATGATCGAGGGGCTTATGATTATTTTTGGATTGATTGAGGCCGAGGGCCATATGTTGAGTGATGTGAGGAGACTTTCATGTCTCGAGTGTATTATGAGGAGGCTTTCAGGCCTCGAGTGTATTGTGAGGAGGCTTTCAGGCCTCGAGTGTATTATGAGCAGGATTTCAGGCCTCATATTGATTTGTTCAGGCTTTCAGGCCTTATTGATAGCTCTTGGGCTGTAGGAGCCTCTGAAGAGTCTGCACACCCACATTGAGCACGGGTACCCATCTAGAACAGACAAATTTTAGACAGTGGTAACAATGGCACTATAATACATGTTTTTGTCAGGTAACAATGACTGACCAGTCAGGTAACAATGACTGACCAGTGGTAACAATGGTACTGTAACACGCATTTTTGGTCAGATAACAATGACTGACCGGTAAGGTAACAATGACTGACCAGGAATATAAATTATGCCCGAGAGGCCGGAACTATTTTTGAGATATTGCCCGAGTGGCGAACTTTTATGTGCTCATCTTGCATACTTATTTGTCTTCTTACCAGTTATATGGTAGTATTTATGCTCGAGGGGCGGATTTGCTGTGCCTATTAGCACTAACTCTTTTGAAATCATTTTTGTAAGTATTGAAAAGATCGTTTTCAAAAGAGATTTGAACTAAGCCAGGGTATTTCTAAAGATTTCACAGTTTCCTCAGAAAATTGTACCCGGCCTCTATACAGCATGTTGGTTGCTTTGCATGATTTCTTGTTGCTCAGTTATTATTTACTTTTATTACTCACTAAGTTGGAGTACTCACTTTACTCCCTGCACCTCGTGTGCAGATGCAGGTATTATTCACCCGGTTGCGGGTTTGAGCTGGTTGAAGGTATTGCTATTGTAGCTGAGCAAGGTGACCGCCAGCGTTCTTGGCAACAAAATCTATCTTTTGATTCTAGATTTTTTTTGTATATTATTGGCCCTGTAGTAGTGTTTGGACTTCTTTAGAGGCTCGTGACTTTTGACACCCTTGTCGAGCTGTGTTGGGTTGTAAATATCGATTATTATTATCATTTAGTTGTATTTATCTAATCATTTATGTTTAATAATTTCGAAAGAGGCATTGTTGTTCTATTGGCTTGCCTTGTCCTCACAAGAGGCGCCATCATGACTAGTTAGGGAATTGGGTCATGACAAGTTGGTATCAGAGCCTAGGTTACTAGGTCTCATGAGTCATGAGCATGTTTAGTAGAGTCTCTCGGGTCGGTATGAAGACGTCTGTATTTATCCTTGATAGGCTGCAGAACCTTTAGGAAAACTTCACTTTCTTGGAATTCTTATCGTGCGTACTTGATTCAGTTAGAGATATAACTCTTGAAATTCATTCCACACGTCTGTATGCGCATGTGAGCGCTCAGCGTCAGATGTGCCTTGATGGCTTGTGATTCCCTGATCAAGGGGCGAGATATAATCTCCGTGAGTTTGATGTTGGGCCAGTCTGAAGGACATGAGGCCGGATCTTTGCCATAGTTTAAGCACCGAGGTGCTGATTGTGTGAGCAAGTATTTTGAACTTATATGTTCGGTATTGTCCCTATTAGCCGGAATGGTTGTTTGATATCCATGGGATGAGTATGTTAGTACTGCGAGATGTATCTATATGACTTGGTAGTGGCAAACAAGTCTGCTGGATAATAGATGAACTGTTAAGTGTTCGATTCCTATTATGATTCGATGTGTAGCCCGAATATAGGCGCATGAAGAATATTTTCATGTCTCCTAGTTGGGTAGGGTAGTTCATTACATGTGGCGGTATGAGTTCAGACTCAAGAAGACTAATGACTGTGTAACGTATATAATGGTGAAAGGTATACTGAAGTAATAAATTGAGGCGAAGCAGGTGGGTTATCTCCTGCGGAGTGTTCATAAGTGTTATGATCCTTATGTGTATGTTAGAAGATCTCATGTGTAATTGAAGGGTACGTGTTGAAATTCGACAATTCGGGTCGCTTAAGAGAGTGGACTCAATTGATTTAGAGATGGATGGGGCAAGTGTAGAGGATTACAATTCTAGATGATCTGTGTTTTCACAAACTTGTAAACGATTTGAGTTTAATATCACTATGGTATTATGACATCATTAGAGTAGAAGCATTATGGGTTATTGAGTGTGTCCTGGTATATAGCTTCGAGCCAAGTTGTGGAGGTTGCTGTTGTTTAGCTGATCGCACGGTCATGTGCTATACTGGTTCCGTTTCGAGGTATGCAGGCGGATCAGTCCTGGTTGCAGAAATTGAGCCGAGGATGGCACGAGTGGAGCAAAATTTTGACAAAGGTTATATGGTGCTTCGTAGATGTGTGAAAATAAAAGGATGTCTTGAGCTGTCATTGATATAGAATGCTCAGTTTATGGTGAAGGAAGATGTCTGTTTGTATTGGAATGATATCATATCCTGCGGTGTCAGAGTGCTAATGAGGTACAGATGGTTATGTCCGTTTGATCAGGTAAATTGCAGTTCGAATATGAAGTAGATGACTCTCGAGAATGGTTTCAATATGTTCAAGATATTACATGTAACAATCAGGTGCCTTAAGGTCGTGTATGTGGTTAGAGAATGTGTTTCATTGAAAAATGTAAGACTTGTGGTATTTTTATGTTAATTATGGGATTCGATGCATCAGTATCAGGAAAATAAAGGTAACAGATTTGGATTCACAGGAAGTTCTTCATTGTAGATTATTTTGGGAATGTGGTGTTTCTGGGAATATTTGAGAGAGTATTCAGTGGCCTATAGGTCTTTCACAGTGTGGTCTTGTGCTTGGGTCTCGTGTAGTGAACCTGGGTTGAGGCATTGTGGTGCAACAACAAGAGGGGATATCAAATTGATCATAAAACAGAAGGAAAATTAAATAGATGGAATAGCTTGATAGTAGACCGAATCGGTATGGTAAGGGTATGATTAATTCTTTATAGGTGTTCGAGGTAATAAGCCTTACAGGTATTATGCGGCAAAGCTTTTGAGTTCTGACAACTTACTTAGCTTGGTTTGGATAGCAAGATTCAGTCCTGGCAATTTAGCTTGTGCAAATGGAATTGGCAGAGATGTTCTTGTTGGGTTTTACCGTGGTTTGGAGATGAATATATTTTCTATGGGTATGCGAAGCATGGAATGTGTAATGATTTTCTTCCAAATGGGATCAGTGGAAGTTGTTGGCTAGGTGAGTTACAGTTCAGTTCTGAAAAGAAGTTCATAAAACTCTTAAGTAAAGAGTATCCTCAGATAATGAAGGAAATGATACTACTAATTGGAATCGATTTGATGAGAGTATTTGTCTCGAAAAGGGGTAATGCGCTTAGACTGATGATATTTCGGTAGTATTGCGACACTTTCCTGCTAGATCGGCTGCTGATATCTGAGTTTGTTTGATGGCATAGGGGAATTTTAGAATATCTTTCATAGAATGATTTGGATACTCGAGGTGTAATATATATTCATACTATGAAATTTGGGGATCAGGTACAGTGATTCATTTGATATATGGAGTTGGAGACTGTGTAGTGGTTGCGGGTCGTGTGTATTGGTACCATTAGCGGCTATTGGGACTTGGAAGCCCGAGTGGATCTTTCTTTGCTTGGTATATTTGATTCTGGATATGATATTGGGGTGTAGACTAGTTTTTTCCCAGTGTTGGGTTATTCTAGGCTATTGTGCTGTGGGTTATGTTAGAAAATGCCACAGGTTGCATGGCGGAGTGCATCAGATTATGTTCTAGCAAAGTGGTTGTATTGCAAAGACCAGCGGACGGCTGGGAAGGATTTTTTTTCTTAATTGGGCCTTATTGATGGATGTTAGTGCAGAGGTTTCTACCATTGATACAGTTCCGGTATTGAGAGACTTTTTCGGATGTGTTTCTTGTGGCCGGGCATGTCGCCGGGCGAGATAGTGGATTGCGGTATTTATTTGGTGCCGGGAACTGTATCGTACGGCTCCGGCAGGAGTTATAGTAGTGGAAGGAGAAGCTTCAGGCTTCTTGATATTGAGTTCGTTGGCAGGCCGATGTGGCTACGTATTTAGCTTGAGTTAGCTTGGTTGGCCCCGAGTCGTATTGTGGAAGGATAGGTTGATTCGATTGTTATTGAGCTTGTTAGTGATCTGAGGAGACCTATGAGTTGCTTTTATGTGCTGTGAGACGTTATGATTTGTTGGATATGGGCACATGTGGTGCATTTCTATTGAGGATTCAGAGAGGAAGTCGAACGGGAAGAGTAATTGGGTGTTGCTCGGCGTATGGAGTATTGGTTATGGCCTATTGGGTTGCATGTCATGTGTTATTTGTTTCATCATGGGTGTAATGGATTGCTTGGTTTCAGACATCAATTTGTGCATGGTTGTCTATTTTGAGCATGGTGACTTGAGGTGTTTCATGTGTAACAGTGTTTGGATGGGATCGCACGTTGTGGCGAGGCCACGTGAAGTTATGACCTTTTGAGGACGATTGAGGTACTCTATTTCTCTAATGTGAGACGTGGTCTCGACCTTGTGTCGTAATGGTACTTATGAACTTGAGTTACAGCTCTTTCGTTTGAGTCATTTGTCACGATTTGAGTATGTTCAGACCGTTTCTCATTGGTGTGTGTATTATGCAAGTTGTGGCTTTGGCCTGTGTCGAAGTGTCATATCACTAGGGTGGTGTGTTGGATTCGAGATGATCGTTGGAGTAATTAATGAATATGAACGGATTTGATTTCAGTTTGTTAGATGGATAATATCGGTGTTTAGCCCCAAAATCTGTCGTGGTATTAGTCAAATGGGAGTGGCTTCATGTATGGGTGATCTAAGGAATGGTTACGGTTTATTGCGTATTTTATTTATCGTTGGCAGTACATGAAGGTGATGGAATAAGACTTTAGCTAATAAAAGGTTTTCTACCTATATTTGGTTGTTGTGCGTAACTGCGGTGAATAGATGTTATCATTTCGAGTGCTTGGATTATGTGGTATATCGTGTGATTTCACGGAAGTTGTACGTATGGGTTATTACAGTTGGTTCAAACTTACTCTGAGTATAGATGCGAGGTTCTGATCTTGTGTATGATTTCGGAAAGTGTTATGTGATTCTACGGTTTATGGTTTTGATGGACTATAAAATTTCAGCTATATTGTGTTATCGGAACTATGCAAGATAGGGTGACGAGGGATCACCCCGAGTACATGCTTGGTAAGGTCATTTAGCTATTGGGTTGCCTCTCGTACAACTCTGGGTACGCTCGAGCACGAGCGTTGGTTTAAGTTGGGGAGGATATGACGACCCGACCCGTCCTCTCATGAGTTACCGCTCTGTTTCCCCCATTTCATGCTTTTTCATGTTTCGTTATCGGTATGTGGTGTGTTAGAGTGGATTTGGATTGGTTTTGATAAGAAATGAGACACTTAGTCTCTTTAAGGAAGGCTTAAGTTGGGAAAGTTAACCGGAAGTTGACTTATGAGTTATAGGGCTCAGATGTGATTTTCGGTGATTCGGTTAGCTTCGAGGGATGATTTGTGACTTAGGAGTGCGATCGGAATTGATTTTGGAGGTCCGGTGTAGAATTATGCTAGAATTGGCGAAGTTAGTATTTTGGCGAATTCCGGTTGATTGGTGAGATTTTGATCCGAGGGTCGGAATGGAATTTCGAGAATTGTCGTAGCTTCGATATGTGATTTGTGATGTGTGTGCAAAATTCCAGGTCATTCGGAAGTCGTTTGGTTGGGTTTTTGATCTAATGCGTGTTTCTGTTTCGAAAGTTTTTAAAGAACTTACGCTTGAATCCGATGAGAATTGATGATTTTAGTGTTGTTAGATGTGTTTAGATGATTGGAACAAGTTTTTATGATGTTTAGGGATATGTTGGTGCCTTTGGTTGAGGTCCCGGGGGTCTCGGGGTGATTTCGGCTGGCTAAACGGGGGTTTTGAACTTTGATTTTGTTGTAGAAAAATTGCCCAGCGGTTGCAGACCAAATTGGTCTTCGCATTCACAGCCTTGGGAACGCATTCGCGATGAGGTATTTTGCAAACCATCGCGTTGGCGAGGTTTGCTTCGCGTTTGCGTAGAAGGGGCCTGGGGCCCTGCCTGATTTGTTCAACACGTTCGCGACAAGGGGTTCGCGTTTGCGTAGGTTGGGGAGCCTGTGCATCGCGTTCGCATGATGGGGAATGCGTTCGCGTAGTTGGAGAACTTAAAGCATCGTGTTCGTGTATTGGTCGATGCATTCGCGTAGAATAAATTTATGGTCAAAGGAAATTGTTCATCGCGAACGCGTGGGTGTTGACCGCGTTCGCGTAGGGTTAAATCTGGGCGTTCAGAGGGGTTTTTATATTATTTGATCCGGACCCCATTCATTATTCCATTGTTGACCACCTTAAAAGCTTTTTGGTAGAAATTGAAGAGGATTTTGACGGGAATTGATTGGAGGTAAGTCTCGTGACCTAGAAACGCTATTTTATTGAAGAATCAACCTTTAATTCTTGGAAATTTGGGTAAAAATTGGAAGAACTAGGGCTTGGTTTTTGAAATGAAAATTTAGGATTTGAGGGGCATTTGAACTCCGATTTTGGTAAATTTGATATGTACGGACTCGTGGCGATAAGAGGAATCCGGTTATGTGAATTTCGTAATTTTTTGAGAAGCGAGCTCGGGGCTCGGGTTTTTCTAGTTTCGAGATTTTTGCTATTTCTCGATTGTTTTCGATTGGGTATTGTTCCCTTAGCATATTGTGATGTATTCGCTCTGATTTTGGTTAGATTAGACACGCGTGGAGGCCAGTTTGAGGGGCAAAGGCATCGCGAGCTAGAGATTTCACCGGTTCGAGGTGAGTAATACTTGTAAATGATATCCTGAAGGTTTGAAACCCCGGATTTGCATCCATAGTGCTATATTGAGGTGACTTGCACGCCGAATAGAGAGCGTGGGATAGAGCACCGTTGGGGATTGTGACTTGGTCCGTCCCAGTTGTTGATTTTACCGCGTATTTCACTATGACTTGTTGTTTTTCACTATGACTTGGGCTTATTGCCATAATTGGGGCTTATTACCGACTGTTTGAACTCATTGGGAGCTATGATCACTATTTTCCTCAATATTTGAAATATTATTTGAATTCAGTCCATTTGAATTACATTGTTTCATGAACTCATATATATTTTTACTCAACCTTGAGTTTTTAATTGATATTGAACCATTGTTTGAGCTGAGCATTATTGTTTTACTGATGCCCGAGGGGCTTATGATTATTTTTGTACTGATTGAGGCCGAGGGCCATATGTGAGGATATGTTGAGTGATGTGAGGAGGCTTTCAGGCCTCGAATGTATTGTGAGGAGGCTTTCAGGCCTCTAGTATATTGTGAGGAGGCTTTCAGGCCTCGAGTGTAATATGAGCAGGCTTTCAGGCCTCATATTGATATGTTCAGGCTTTCAGGCCTTATTGATAGCGCTTGGGTTGTAGGAGCCCCTCCTGAGTCTGCACATCCACAGTGAGCGCGGCTACCCATCTAGAACGATAAAAATTTTAAACTGTGGTAACAATGGCACTGTTATACGTGTTTTTGTCAGGTAACATTGACTGACCAGTCAGGTAACAATGACTGACCAGTGGTAACAATGGCACTGTAACATGTATTTTTGGTCAGGTAACAATGACTGACCAGGAACATAAATTATGCCCGAGGGGCCGAAACTATTTTTGAGATATTGCCCGAGGGGCAAACTTTTATGTGCTCATCTTGCATACTTATTTGCCTTCTTAGCTGTTATACTGTAGTATTTATGCCCGAGGGGCGGATTTTTTGCGCCTATCAGCACTAACTATTTTGAAATCATTTTTGTAAGTATTGAAAAGATCATTTTCAAAAGAGATTTGAACTAAGCCAAGGTATATATAACGATTTCACAGATTTCACTGTTTTCTCAAAAAAATTGTACCCGGCTTCTATACAGCATGTTGGTTGCTTTACGTGATTTCTTGTTGCTCAATTATTATTTACTTTTATTACTCACTGAGTTGGACTACTCACTTTACTCCCTGCACCTCGCGTGCAGATGCAGGTATTATTCACCCGGTAGCGGGTTTGAGCTGGTTGAAGGTATTGCTATTGTAGTTGAGCAAGGTGACCACCAGCGTTTGCGGCACCGGACCCTGTCTTTTGATTCCATATTTTGTTTGTATATTATTGTCCCTGTAGCAGTGTTTGGAATTCTTTAGAGGCTCGTGACTTGTGACACCCCGGTCGGGCTGTGTTGGGTTGTAAATATCGATTATTATTGTCATTTAGTTTTATTCATCTAATCATTTATGTTTAATAATTTTGAAAGAGGAATTGTTGTTCTATTTGCTGGTCTTTTTCTCACGAGAGGCGCCATCACAACTAGTTTGGGAATTGGGTCTTGACAAGAGTCTTTCGCTCGAGCAGTAAACCCAAACACTCCCTCAATGGCAGAGGAAAAGAAACTAGTTTTTTCAGAAAGAGAAACATTCTAACTAATTCCAAAAGAACCAATAAAGGTTTTAGCTCTAGAAAAAGTTTATGAAAATTATGACCTTGTAGACCTAATCAGACCCTGTTACACAGACAAGAATTATTTTGAAACCAGCGACCCTCTAAAAACAAGGAGGTTCTATGAATTCATTTTAAAGATTACATGGATGCATTATTAAACTTTTTGTACCTACGCCCCAAAACACACACATAGTTTGTCAAATACAGCGAACAAGCCCAAAAGTCAGTCATTCCTAGATGGTTTTATGATTGGGTGAAAACATTTGGTCGAACAGAGCAAACAATGCCCAGAAGTTTCCACATGCACTATGAGAGATTCCAAATAGAAAACGAAATCTCTACCCTACCTGACCACATAAAAGAATGCAAATATTACTTTGCAAAAAGAATTTGATTTATTATTAACTGGTCATTCGACATAGAGAAAATTGACCGTATTAAATATTTAGTAAAAACTCCCAAAATTAAAGGTTGGATCCCTGAAGTTAAAGAAACCAGGAAATCTAAGACAGTCAAAACATATTCAAGCAGCTCTCGGAAAGAGTTAAAAAAGAAGCTACAAGATATTTTAGCAAATATTGAATTAGCAAACCCAATCCAGGTACAAGCTATCCTAGAAGCAGCTTCGAGTTCATCCTCTGTAGAAATCAGAAAAAATGGAGACATGGAAAATCTAGATGGGATAACTCAAGCATACGCCCATTCTAGCAGATGAACAGACACTTGCCCCTTCAGAAAAGAAGAAAGCGACACTTGACCTTTCAGAAAAGGAGACAGTGAAACTTGACCTTTCAGAAAAGGAGACAGTGACATTGGACCTTTTAGAAAAATAGAAAGCGACACTTGACCTTTCGGGAAAGGAAGGTCAATTATTCTAGTTCCGTCGTGACTGGAGCTCGTTAGATAAATATCTTCTTCGAATTGAACATCTGGGAATGATGCTCTTTGGTAATAATTTTTCTTATTAGAATGTCTTGGATCATTAGTGATCCGGTTGACTTCTGAATCGTTTGACTTTATCGTAGAAATAGCCTTTAAGGTTACTAAAGTTTTTATCTTATTAATGAGATCTATAATTTCTTTCGAGGCCTTTTCAATGTCTATTACCTTATGATCTTTGTTAGGAAAATCATCTTTGCTTTTTAGAGTATTATATTCATCTTCTAATTAGAATAATTTATTTTGTAAATTATGTAATTCAAGTGCTTTATCGTTACTAGTACTAGCCTTATTGGAAACTGCACTTTGTTTCAAAATTGTCGTTTCTGTTATCAATTGTTCTTCTATTTTTTTCTAGAAGTTTATATGAAAATTCAAATTTTTCGTTTAACTCGGGGAATTTTTCTTTGGAAAATTCAGGGATTTTAATTAAGGGATGTGTTACGATTGTAGTAGGTGTTCTAAATTTAGCGGGTATTTCATTTTTGTTAGTATTTTATAACTGATTAGAAACCACATGTAAAAGATTGTTTGTATAATTATTTGGACTAATTATTTTGTTTAAATCTTTATTAGTGGGTTCTTTATCAAGATGAACACTTTCTCGTTTAAAAGGAGAAGCCGTTATTACCTGTCCTTGGACTGGTATTAGGATTTCTTCTAATGGTGGAGTAGTAGATTCTATTATACCACCTTGTTTTGTATACCATTTATTAATAATCATTTGTAAAGATTCCTGTTGATTTGGAATCTGTCATGTCAATTCAAACCATTTAAAGAATTCGGTATTACATCTAATTCTTTTCATATCTTTGATCCATTTATCTTTGAAAGATAATCTTTTGTTGTTTGGGTAAGTTTCAAAATATCATTTTATTTTAATACTACTATCGGGATTTTCCCATTGATCACCTAGACTTTTTCAGTCTATTTTAAAATTATTTTCTTCTTTAATGACACCAAGTTGGTCATTAAGATCAACTATTTCTGTACCTTCCAAAAGAATCTCTAAGAAAAATAAGTCTTCTGATAAACCTCATAGAAGACACCACAAACAAAAAGAGAAAAAGGAAAAAACCCATAAAAAGAAAAGATTTAAAAGAAAATATAAAAGGGAACACGGTGACAAGTGTTGGTCTTATGATAAAACAGGACACAGAGCCAGTGACTGCAAAATCACGAAAAGAAAAAAGAATAAAGTCAATCTTTTAGAATTAGACGAAAATACTAAAGAATTTTTTTTAAGTATTTTAGAAGAAAACGAAACTAGTTCTAATGAGAATAGTTCATCATCAGAAGAAAGCTATTCCGATAGTGATAATGAATTCATCAATGTAGCATATAGCTCAGACAACAGTAGTTTAGAAGGCAATAGTTGCAACTGTACTTGTGCAATATGTGTCTGTGAAAAAAATTCCCTTAGAGTCATTACTAATGATTCAAAAGAAGTCTTATTTGATATCATAAATCACATTGATGATGAAGACATTAAAAAGAAATATTTAACATAATTAAAAAATATTATTATTGAACGTAAAGACCGCCCCAAGGTCAAACCTTTCAACATGAAAGAAGTAATGAATAGATTTTCCTCTTCGCAAAATGATGAACCCATTATTCAACATCTTTAAACTGAACTAAAATCAGTAAAAGAAGAAATAAAAAGTATTAAAACAAGACTTAATAAAATAGAAATGGAAAATTTCACTAACGAACTATTATCGCAAGTTGCGAAAGGCAAAAACAAAGAACTAGAAACCACCATGGTTATGTTTCAAATGAAGAGAATTATGACGAATCAATCGCCAATCAATGTCAAACCACTATACCGTAATTCGCGAGAATAAAGGTACAAAGTTATCATATTCCTATCACATTAAAAGTCAAAGATGCCACTTTTAATAAATTAGTATTATTAGACTCAGGGCAGATATAAACTGCATTTGTGAAGGAATGATACCCACTAAATATCTTGAGAAATCTACTACAAAATTATACTCCGCTACAGGAGAAAGATTAAAAATTGATTATAAATTTTCAAAAGCCCATATCTGCCATGATGGGATATGTAACGACCCGACTGGTCATTTTGCATTTTAGAACCCCGTTCCCTTAAATAAAAACTTCCCACACTTTCTTTAACTAATTTATGACTTATGAGGATGGATGGTTTGGAAGTTAGAAGAGTTTTGAGCAAGAATATGTCAATTTTCTTCTTTAAGTTTGACTTAGGTCACCTTTCTTGGAAAACGGACCCGAATTTATGATTTGACGGACCCGGGACCTGGGCGTATGCTCGAAATCGAATTCCGAGGTCCCTAGCCCGAGTACGGAATTTTTATGTAAAATTGTTAAATCGAAGTTTTAAAGAATTAAAGAATATAAGTATTCATTAAAAACCTAGGTATCAGGTTCGGATTCCGGTTTTGAAACTTGGTACAAGTCTGAAATATCACTTAAGACATACCCGTAAAATTTGGTGTCAATCCGAGTAGTTTAAGGGCGTTTTGACTCGTTGAAAGGAAATTAAGAACTTGAATTTCACTAAGTTGATTCAATTGGTTTTGGGGTTCGACTCCTTGAATTAGCGTTGTTTTGAGTGTTTCGAGGGTTTGAGTAGGTCCGCCTCGTGATTTTAGACTTGTCGGTATGTTCGGGTGAGGCTCGGGAGCCCCGAGCGTTAAATAGTCGAGGATCGAGTGAAGTTGAAAACGTAGGAAAAACCAAATCTGTTGCTTCTTTCATAACTGCTTCTGCGGCTCTTGGACCGCAGGAGCGGTCATATGATCATAGAAGCGAAGCAGGGGCACGTTAGGGGAAACCGCAGAAGCGGCCCAGGGACCGCAGAAGCGGTTCCGCCTATGCGGCCCCCAGATCGCAAAAGCGGTCCAGCCCCAACTATCAAAGGCCGCAGAAGCGGCCCTTTTCCGCAGAAGCAAAAATAGCTGGGGCAGAAGGGTTCATTTAATACGAACCCAACCCTATTTCCTTCATTTCTCATTACACATTTTGGCGATTGTGGCGATTCCAAAGGGGGGATTTAAACATAACATCACAAGGTAAGTAATCCCCACTCATTCTTAGTTTAAACACATGAATATTAGATAAATTTAACACTAATAATTAAGTAAAATCAAATGGTTAGAGCTAGACTTAGGGTATTCATAAAATTAAGATTTAATCACATAAATAGCCATGTAATGAACTAGAAATCACATATTAGTGATCCTTAGGTTATAGAGAATAATTTTCTTCGAAAAATCTCAGGATCCGGGCACGTGGTCCTGGGGTCAAAATTTAGGAAATTTATGGAAAAGGTTGGGAAATCGCTTAAATAGTTAGAATTCAACCTTGTAAGCCCTTACTGACTAATCCTTATATTGTTTAACTAGTTCGTGGGCTTTCGGCTTCGCTTTGAGGCTTCGGGCTTGTTCTTGATAGTTGGAAGTGTGCTTCGGAGCTAGGTGAGTCTCCTTTCTAACCTCGTGAGAGGGAAATGTCCCTTTAGGACTAATAAATGATAAATTGATATTAAATGCGGGGGCTACGTACTTACTAGGTGACGAGAGTCCGTGCGTAGCTACTATGATATTAAATGTTTGGGTAGTTTAGGACCCACATCATGCCTAACGTGAGATCCATTAATTGAATTATCGAAATAATCTTTTATGATATGTTAGAGACTAGAAAAGAATGAAAAGTGATCATACAAATATTGTTGAACCTTGTAAGGATTTCCTTGTATATGAATGATGCCTTTGTGTGCATTCTTGATGTTTTAATTGATATTTGTGGATCGGGCCGATCGCCTCGGT
>MU702918.1:0-20891 GCA_026770625.1 Nicotiana glauca | reverse complement strand
GGGTTCTGAAGGCGGTTTTTGGAATATCCCGCTCCCGTATCTTCAATTGGTGATACCCGGACCGCAAGTCAATTTTTGAGAAACATGCAGCGCCTTGCAATTGATCGAACAAGTCATCTATTCTTGGCAAGGGATATTTGTTTTTGATTATGACGTTGTTAAGTTGCCGGTAGTCAATACACATTCGCAGCGATCCATCCTTCTTTCTTACAAACAAGACCGGTGCGCCCCATGGCGACACACTTGGCCATATGAAACCCTTCTCTAACAAATCCTTCAATTGCTCTTTTAGTTCTTTCAATTCTACCGGTGCCATCCTGTAAGGTGGAATCGATATAGGCTGTGTGCCTGGCATCACGTCGATTCCAAAATCAATCTCCTTGTCCGGTGGAATCCAAGGGAGCTCATCTAGAAAGACATTCGGAAATTCAATCAAACTGGTATAGAATCAAGGCTAGGTGCCTCAGCCTTGGTGTCTGCAACTCGAACTAGATGATAGATACACCCTTTCCTGATCATTTTTGCGGCCTTAAGGTAGGAAATAAAAAGACCTCGAGGCACTACATTATCTCCCTTCCATTCAGTGATGGGCTCATTAGGAAATTCAAGCCTGATAGTTCTAGTCCTACAATCAAGTTTGGCAAAGCATGAGTAAAGCCAATCCGTTCCCATTATTACGTCAAAATCCACTATTCCCAACTCAATAAGATCGGCCATAGTATCCCTACCATGCACCGTAACAACACAACCCCTATAAACTCGAGCAACCAAAATTGACTCACCAACTAGGGTAAATACTGAGAATGGCTCATGAAGCTGCTCTGGTTCTATCCCAAATCCCATAGCAACAAACGGGGTAACATATGATAAAGTGGAACCAGTGTCAATAAGCGCATACACATCATGAGATTGGACAATCAGAATACCTGTAACAACATCTGGAGAAGCCTCTGCAGACTGACGGCCACTCATAGAATAGAATCGGCTGGGACCTCCCGAACCCTGTGTACCACCCCTAGCTGCACCACGCTCTGCAGGTGCAGGGGCATCTCAAGCTAGAGAGGGGGCTGAAGATGTGGCAGCTGCTGGACAGGAGGGCTGAGCTGTGCCCCTACCTGTTCCCTGGCGAGATGCACGATAGTGTATCTGAATATGGCCCCTCATCCCATATCGATAGCATATAGGCAATTCCGTGTAGCAGACCCCCGAGTGCATCTTCCCGCACTTGGGACACGGGGATCTCTGCTGCTGCGGAAACCTCTCCCCTAACCGACCTCGCTGGCAGAATCCCCTGTTGCCCTGACTAGGCTTGAAACGACTCCACTGCTGCTGGCTGGGCCCTGATGGCAGTGTACTGGATGAAGACTGTGCAACAGACTGGGAAGGTCCTGATGATCCTCCCCTAAAAGCTAATCTTCCCCCACCTAGGGACTCTCCTATGTTACCCGTAGACTGGGCCTTACTGTTACTCTCTCTCGCCATTCTGTTCTTCAAATTACGGTCCTCTGTGGCCTGAGCAAAGGCTACCATCCTCCCGTAGTTCATGTAAGAATTCAATGCTGTTGTAGAAGCCTCATTAATAGTCAAATGATTAAGAACCTGAACAAACCGACGCACTCTAACCTCCATGGTGGGCAACATGTGAATAGCATACTTGGACAAGCGGGCAAACTCCATGTGGTACACCCATACACTTCTGTCACCTTGCCTCAGATTTTCAAATTCTGCTGCCCGGGCTTCCCTTGTCTTAGCGGGCAAAAAATGATCAATGAAAGCATCGGCAAACTCATTCCACCTCCCTTGAGGGCGCCCCTCCTCTCGGGAGTCCTCCCATAACTCAAACCAAGAATAGGCCACCCCTTTCAGACGGTAGGCAGCCAACTCTACTCCCTCTGTCTCAATCGCACGCATCACCCTGAGGGTCTTGTGCATCTCATCAATAAAGTCCTGAGGGTCTTCTTCTGGATTGGCACCTGTGAATACCGGAGGGTCTAACTGAAGGAATCTGTTTACCCTGGAACTAGTAGAATCCCCTGGCTGGCTGGATGAACTGGGTGCAATATTTGACCTTTGGGCCTGAGAGGCCACCATCTGAGCCAACATTTGAATAGCTCCCCTAAGATCCCCATCAGAAATGCTAGAACCGAAAGCTGGGACTGGAGGCGGGACAGGAGCATCAACGGGAGGTATAGTGGTACCCTCCATAGTTGTAGGAACTGAGGTAGTTTGTTCTGGAAGGGTAATAGAAGGGCGGCTACCCCCACCCGCAACATCAATCAGTGACTCATCAACCACTCCTGGGGTGGCATTGGCTTCTTGGCCAGTTCTTGCCTTCTTCTTAGGTACCATTTACTGAAATGTTGAACAATACACCAATTAGGAAGTAAACAGTTTCACCGCACGATTCAGAATATCAAAAAGGGTGAAATTCCTAAATGTCCGAATAGCCTCCAACTTATAGATGTGGTCGACTTCACACCGATAAGAAGGACTCTACTAGACATGGCTCCAAGACATCCTAGGACACTTCCAAAACCTTAGGCTCTGATACCAAGTTTGTCACGCCCCAACCTTGGGAGACGCGACCGACTGAGCAAGCCTTACCGAACACTTTCTACCCCAACTCAATATGAATGCGGAACTCATGCCTTTGATTAATTTGGACGATAATACGTGGTGTATACCACATTACTGGTTCATTTCATATCATAAAAATTTACCGTTCATAAGCTAGCTTCATGGATTCTATTAGAGTTACGACTTGAGGAGATCACAAGTTTAGGATTACAACATATACATATAGTGGACTCTCCAAAACCCGTGCATAACCCACACTAGTGTCATTGGAGCCTCTAAGGATACAACAGATAAGCATGACTATGCCGGCAATAAGGCCATGGCTAAACCTCAAAAGTAAAAAGCTGTAATAACAAAAGACACACCATATAGCCCCATGGAAGAATAAGGGGCTCACCGAGACTTCGAGTAGAAGAAAGCTCCGCTACGCACAGTCAGCACTATCCTCTATGGAGCCACCTACAATCATAACACGAATGTAGCGCCCCCGACAAAAGGGACGTCAATACATTTGAATTGTACTTGTATGTATAAATGAACACCATTTTACTAGAAATAACTATCAAATAGATACAAGAAATTAATATGGGCAAATCAAAGAAGCAATTCATATAATTCTTCATACAATTTCCACAACACAGATTAGGGCAATTCTGTCACGTGTTCACCACTATTCTCATTACCACCGCCAACTCAAGTGGAGTCTGGTCACGACCCGACCGGCTAGGTCACCTCATTGGAGGTATTACTCACAATCAATATTTCGTTTCCCTTATCTGGAATCCAATATCAGCACATTACCACCATGTGTGCGACATGGTGTCCGATCACGACCCGACCGGCTAGGTCACCTCATTGGAGGCATTACTCAATTCTCATAAGTCAACACCTTCAAATATCTATCCCACACATATCAAGGATAATTCAAGTTACAAATCACAGGTAACTGAGCACATAGCTAGCATGAATAGTTCCTCGTTTCAACGTCGACTTATAGCTCAATTAATTCAACACATAATTATACTTTTCATCATTCTCTAATTATCAAGATTTGTGCATTATTAACATTGAGGCACATCCTTCACGAATATGTATAGTTATATGCAATTCAATTAACGTGTAATGACAATTAATACTCTAGCCAATTTAACTCTTACCATACTTTCGAAACGACAACGGAGCTCAATTTCTAATAAAAAGGGGTTTTAGCCATACATACCTCAATAAAGCCTTTCCTTACTCTTTTATGAATTTTCGGAAATCTTAGCGCTTCGATCTATTGAGCAAGAATTTCAAATTAAATTGAGAATTAGAGACGAAACTGAAGTTCTAGCTTGGTTCGAGCATATCGTCAAACACTAAAGGTGCATTATGACCTTAGGCCCCTTTTGTGAGGAATTTCTATCATTTTGTACCCCCAATTGCCTTTTTTTTTCAATTTCACTACTTTCCAATACTCTATGGTGGTATGCATGCAAGAGATTCATTCTCATACCCATGAATTACTTCCCTAATGACCCCATATGGCTAAGTATACAAATATGAGCTGAGGTGATGGAGCCTTACCTCTTGGGATGAAGATTCAGGAGCCTTCACTTGATTAGTTTCAAGGATATAGCATGATCCTAAGGAGAATTTGATGGGGGGACACTTTCCACCTCTAAGACCCTCTTTCTCTCTCTAACAATCTCAGTAAATAGGCTTAGAATGAGCCAGAATGTTGAATATATCGATAGGGAGGTCGGGTTAAAAATTAGAAAATTGGAGCCCCGAGTAAAATATGCGATCGCAGAATGAACATGCGGTCCGCATAATGCACCGCAAAATGCCTCCCAGAAACCATACGTTCTGAGTCAATCTACGGTAATAATGTAGCCCGCATTCACGTTCTGCGGTGGCAAAGTGCACCGCAGAAATGGCACTCACAAAATTCAAAGGACAAAGTTCTACGACTATGCGGTCCGCATTTCGATAATGCGACCGCATTTAGACCGCAAAGCTGACTTCAATTTTAACGAACACTCTGACTGACTCTGCAGAAGATATGCGGTCCGTATTTCTATTATGCGACCATATTTTGGACCGCATAACTGACTTCAATTTTAACAAACACTCTGACTCACTCTGCAGCAGATATGCGGTCCGCATTTCTATTATGCGATCGCATTCTGGACCGCATTTCTTACATTTTTCTGGAAACTTATTCTTGACCTTTTAATGAACTATTTAATCCAAAAAGAAAGCTCACCGCGAAGAATATTTAAGAATTTCTAACACATGCTCCTAACATGGCATCACGGAATCCGGGTTTTCGAGTAGGGATTTCAAGGGGCCTTACAAAAACCCTTGAAATTGCTCCCAAATCCGAGCTCCAAACCTTGAGTTTTGATAAAAATGGCAAAACCTCATTTTTGAAATGTTAAGTACTGTTCAGGTAATTAAATCATCGCGAACACGGCAGGGATCATGTGTTCGCGAAGAAGGAAAATATAAGGGCCCCAAAAATGCCCTTCGCGATCGCAGAGTAAGGGATGCGAACGCAAAGGCCTGGTTCAGTGAACTATGCGAACGCGATCGGGTATACGCTAACGCGTTGAAGAAAAATGAAAGGGCCAGAAATTGCCCTACGCGAACACGAAGATGGAAACGCGATCGCGATGGAGAAAATTACAAACCTACGCGAACGCGGGGGCTAGTACGCAAACGCGTATAAGGAAATTGGTCCCCCTCCAGGATTACACTACGCGAACGCGATGGAGGGGCCGAGAACGTGATGAAAGGTTAGGCCACCACTTTGTTAATGCGGTGGCTTCTTCGCGAACACGAAGAAGAATTTTAGACCTGCAATTTTCTGCAACATTTCCAAACCTTTAATTGATCCGTTGAGCATCCAAAACACACCCGAGGCCCCCGGTGTGATGACCTAGCCCGTCGTCACATGAGTTACTGCCCCGTTTTCCCCATATTATGTTTCTCTATGTTTCATTATCGGTATTTGAGGTGATCGGGTAGAATTGGATTGGTTTTAGATGAAAATGAGACACTTAGTCTCTTAAATGGGAGCTTGTTTTGGAAAAGTCAACCGGAAGTTGACTATTCAGTTAGAGGGCTCGGATGTGAATTCTGGTGATTTGGTTAGTTTTGGGAGGTGATTTGTGACTTAGGAGTGCGATCGGAATTGATTTTGGAGGTCCGGTCTAGAATTAGGCTTCAATTGGCGAAGTTAGTATTATCGCGAAATCCGGTTGATAGGTGAGATTTTGATCCGAGGGTAGGAATGGAATTCTAAGAGTTTCAGTAGCTCCGTTAGGTGATTTTGGATTTGCGGGTAAAATTTCAGGTCATTTGGAGGTGTTTTGGTCAGGTTTTTTATCGAATGTGTTTTTCGGAAGTTTTGAAGAAACTTAGGTTTGAATCCGTGGTCAATTCATGATTTTGGTGTTGTTTGGCGTGATTTGATGATTGGAACAAGTTCGTGTCATGTTTTGGGGTATGTTGGTGTTTTTGGTTGATGTCTCGGGGGCCTCGGGGTGATTTCGGGTGATCAAACGGAAGAATTTTGGACTTGGAGTGTTGTAGAATTTCGTGTTTGGGCATCGCGTTCGCGTAGTGTTGGAAGATGAAGCATCGCATTTGAGTCAGGTGGTACGCGTTCGTGTAGAGTTAATTGGTCAGTTGGAATTTGTGTTCATCGCAAACGCGAGAGAGGTCTCACGTTCGCATAGAAGGAAAACTGGGCATCAGAAGGGTTTATTAGTGTTATTTCATCCGCGACCCATTTATCATTTCCTCCATTTTTGAACCACCTCAATAGCTTTTTGGTAGAAATTGAAGAGGGTTTTGACAGGAATCGATTGGAGGTAAGTCTCGTAACTTAGAAATGCTATTTTATTTAAGAATCCACCTTTAATTCTTGGAAAATTGGGTGAAAAAAATTGAAGAACTAGGGCTTGGGTTTTGAAATGAAAATTTGGGTTTTGAGGGAGCATTTGGAATCCGATTTTGGTAAATTTTATATGTGTGGACTCGTGGCGAGACGGGGAATCCGGTGATATGAATTTCATCGGTCTGCAGAAGGTCTGCAGACGCAAATCCGAGCTCCAAACTTTGAGCTTTGATAAAAATGGCAAAACCTCGTTTTAGAATTGTTAAGTATTGTTCAGGTAATTAAAGCATCGGGAACGCGGCAGGGATTATGCGTTCGCGAAGAAGGAAAATATAAGGGCCCCAAAAATAACCTTCACGATCACGAAGGAAGGGATGCGAATGCGAAGTCCTGGTTTAGTGAACTATGCGAACGCGACCGGGTATACGTGAACGCGTTGAAGAAAAATTAATAGGCCAGAAATTGCACTACGCGAACGCGAAGATGGAAATGCGATAGCGATGGAGAAAATTACAAACCTACGTGAACGCGGGGGCTAGTACGCAAACACATATAAGGAAATTGGTCTCCCTCCAGGATTACACTACACGAACGCGATGGAGGGGCCGCGAACGCGATTAAAGGTTAGGACACCACTTCTCGAACGCGGTGGCTTCTTCGCGAACACGAAGAAGGATTTCAGACCTACAATTTTCTACAACATTTCCAAACCTCAAATTGCTCGGTTGAGCATCCGAAACACACCCGAGGCCCCTGGGACCTCAACCATACCTACGGACATATTTTATAAAATCATTCAAACTTGTACCAATCCTTAAACCACCTAAAACAGCGCCGGAAACACGAATTAATCAAAGATTCAAGGCTAAGAACTTTAAATTCCAACAAAACACACTTCTGATCAAAAACCTATCCAAACCTCGCCCGATGACCTAAAATTTGCACACACATCCCAAATGACAAGATGGAGTTACAGCAACTTCCGGAATTCCAATCGACCCTCGGATCAAAAACTCACTATCAGACCGGAAACTTTAAAAATTCAAACTTCCGCATTTCAAGCCTAAATGAGCTACAAACATCCAAAATACATTCTGAACATGCTCCCAACCCCGAAATCACCTAACGGAGCTAATGGAACCATCGAATTTCCATTCCGAAGTCGTCTTCACACTGTTCCAAATATGGACCATTTTTCAACTCTTAAGCTCTCATTTAGGTACTAAGTGTCCCAAAACACTCCGAATCCTAACACCGAACGTCTCGGCAAATCAAAATAGTAGAAATGAACTTAGGGGAAGCAGTTAATGGGGAAACGGGGCGTAAATTCCAAAAACGACCGGCCGGGTCGTTACAAACTTCATCAGGAAATTTGGATGAGAACTTTATGGCTCTACAGATTGGTTTATAAGTACCTTGATAGAGGTCACGCCTAAGAATCTAATAGTTGTTTGAAACAACTTAACTTTCTTAGCACTGACTAATATGCCATTATGTTTTACTATCTTAAAGAAATTATTAAGATGTTTGAAGTGAGAATCTACGTCTTCTGAGAATATTAATACATCGTCAATATAGACTATTGACATACTACTGTAAGGATTGAATATATTATTCATTATATTTTGAAATTTTGATGGGGCATTTTTTAACCCAAAAGGCATTGCATTCCATTCATACTGTCCAAAAGGGACAATCAATGCAGTTTTGTATTTATCCTTTTCCGCAATTTGAATTTGCCAGAATCCAGATTTCATATCGAACTTACTATAAATATTACCTTTATAGGTTCGTTTAATAAATCTCTTTTATTAGGTATTGGGTACCTAATCCATTGTAATACTTTGTTTAAAGGTTTGTAATTAATAACTAATCTGGGGGCTCCTTTTTATTTCTCTGCATTTTTATTAACATAGAAAGTTGCACAGCTCCTTAGAGACTTTGAGGGTCTAATAATCTTCTTTTGAAGAAGGTCATTAATCTCCTTTTTACAAGTTTCCATTAATTCATGATTCATTTAAAAAGGTATTGCCTTTGTAGGTATAGCATGTTCATTAAATTCTTTAATATAAGGTAATTCTATTATGTGCCTTTTTCTTTCCCAAAAGGCGTTGGGTAAATCTGAACAAACTTCTAATTCAAGTTGGTTATGGAATTTTTTATTTTAGCTTCCATCTCCGGGGTTTTTAAAGTTTGTTCAATTTTGTGAACCTTTATATCATTTTGTAAATATCTAACCTGGTAAGACAAAACATTTATTTTGAAAATTGTATTTGTTTTTATAAAATTACTTTCTTCTAGAGAAATGGGGTTTGAATAAGGGAATTTTATCTCTTTTCCTAGTATGTTGGTGCATAAAGCACCTAAATTATCATAATAAGGTTTTATTTGAGTTATAAATGGTAATCCAAGGATTATTTTTTCATTTATATCTCTAGTTACTACAAAGTCATTTATAAAACATATCCCATCATTGCAGATATGGGCTTTTGACAATTTATAATCAATTTTTAATCTTTTTCCTGTAGCGGAGTATAATTTTGTAGTAGATTTCTCAAGATATTTAGAGGGTATAATTCCTTCACAAATGCAATTTCTATCTGCCCCTGAGTCTAATAATGCTAATTTATTAAAAGTAGCATCTTTGACTTTTAATGTGATAGGAATATGATAACTTTGTACCTTTATTCTCGCGAATTGTGGTACAGTGGTTTGAGATTGATTGGCGATTGATTCTTCATCATTCTCTTCATTTGAAACATAACCATGGTTGGTTTCTAGTTCTTTGTTTTTGCCTTTGGCAACTTGCGATAATAGTTCGTTAGTGAAATTTTCCATTTCTATTTTATTAAGTCTTGTTTTAATACTTTTTATTTCTTTTTTTACTGATTTTAGTTCAGTTTGAAGATGCTGAATAGCGGGTTCATCATTTTTCGAAGAGGAAAATCTATTCATTACTTCTTTCATGTTGAAAGGTTCGACCTTGGGGCGGTCTTTATGTTGAATAATAATATTTTTTGATTCTATTAAATATTTCTTTTTAATGTCTTCATCATAAATGTGATTTATGATATCAAATAAGACTTCTTTTGAATCATTAGTAATGACTCTAAGGGAATTTTGTTCACAGACACATATTGCACTAGTACAGTTGCAACTATTGTCTTCTGAACTACTGTTGTCTGAGCTATATGCTGCATTGATTAATTCATTATCACTATCGGAATAGCTTTCTTCTGATGATGAACTATTCTCATTAGAACTATTTTCCTTTTCTTCTAAAATACTAAAAAAAAAAAATTAGTATTTTCGTCTAATTCTAAAAGATTGACTTTATTCTTTTTTCTTTTAGTGATTTTGCAGTCACTAGCTCTGTGTCCTGTTTTACCACAAGGCCAGCACTTGTCACCGTGTTCCCTTTTAGATTTTCTTTTAAATCTTTTATTTTTATGGGTTTCTTCCTTTTTTTGTTTTTGTTTGTGGCGTCTTCTATGAGGTTTATCAGAAGACTTGTTTTTCTTAGAGATTCTTTTGGAAGGGGCTAAAGTAGTTTTATAACCGAAATCTTGGTAGAAACTACCAAGTTCCTTCTTGGATTGTAATCTGTCCTTTTTAATAAGACTTTTGACTTTTAAATCTGTACATAAGTCTAAACCTGTAACGTTAATAAAACTTACTAGGTCGCCATATGTGAGGTTATCATAGGGGATTTGACTGTTAAATCGATCTTTAATTTTTGTTCTTACCTTATCTGCAAATAGCCTTGGTAATCCGCTGATAAATGTTTCTTTCCAGAAAGAATTACTGCAGTCTTCTGTGATCATTACCTTTACAATAAACATGTATTTGTACCATCTAAAATCTGTTAGTTTTGGACAACTAAGATTACTTAATAATTCTAAACTTCTGCCTTGGAAAAGTTTTGGTTCTCCAATAAAGTGTTTAGCAATGCAATATATTAAAATTGCAGTAGCATCTTCTCTATGTTGTTGTTCTGCTACTTGTGTGTTATCTTCTGTTTTTACTACAGTTATGACTGAAGTGGCATTTAGGATTTGGTTCCTATTATCTTCGGAGAGATAATTATCCCACCAGTTCTTTATTGTGCCGGTAAAACCAGATATAACTAAAGTTACTACGTGTTTATCAGAAGCATTCTTGATTTTATACGAAGTTATAGCAATGCCTATTTCATGAAGATTTTTATAGATTTTGCTTTCAGCTAAACCATCGATGTTCCATTCAGTTATTCCAGTTCCGTCATGACTGGAGCTCGTTAGATAAATATCTTCTTCGAATTGAACATCTGGAAATGATTCTCTTTGGTAATTGTTTTTTTATTAGAACGTCTTGGATCATTAGTGATCCGGTTGACTTCTGAATCGTTTGACTTTATCGTAGAAATAACCTTTAAGGTTACTAAAGGTTTTATCTTATTATTGAGATCTATAACTTCTTTAGAGACCTTTTCAATGGCTTTTACCTTATGATCTTTGTTAGGAAAATCATCTTTGCTTTTTCGAGTATTATATTCATCTTCTAATGAAATAAATTTATTTTGTAAATTATGTAATTCAATTGTTTTATCGTTACTAGTACTAGACTTATTGTAAACTACACTTAGTTTCGAAATTGTCGTTTTTGTTTTCAATTGTTCTTCTATTTTTTCTAGATGTTTATCTGAAAATTCAAATTGTTCGTTTAACTTGGGGAATTTTTCTTTGGAAAATTCAAGGATTTTAATTAAGGGATGTGTTTCGATTGTAGTAGGTGTTCTAGATTTAGCTGGGATTTCATTTTTGTTAGTATTTTTTAACTGATTAGAAACCACATGTAAAAGATTGTTTGTATAATTATTTTGTTTAAATCTTTATTAGTGGGTTCTTTATCAAGATGAGCACTCTCTTTTAATAGGAGAAGTTGTTATTAGCTGTCCTTGGACTGGTATTAGGATTTCTTCTAATGGTGCACTAGTAGATTCTATTATACCACCTTGTTTTGTATACCATTTATTAATAATCATTTGTAAAGATTCCAGTTGATTTGGAATATGTCCTGTCAATTCAAACCATTTAAAGAATTCTATATTACATCTAATTCTTTTCATATCTTTGATCCATTTATCTTTGAAAGATAATCTTTGGTTTTTTGGGTAAGTCTCAAAATACCATTTTATTTTAATACTACTATCGGGATGTTCCCATTGATCACCTAGACTTTTCCAGTCTATTTTAAAATTACTTTCTTCTTTAATGCCTCCAAGTTGATCATTATCATCTATTGTTTCTGCACCTGGGCTTCTAGGAGTGGTCTTAAAAGGACCCTTTTGATAGATTACTTTAGGGACAATTTTATTAAAATCTACCCCTTTGATTTTTCTATCTAGTTCTTCAATCAATTCTTCGTCACTTTTATTGCTATGACTTTCTTCTGGGGGATTTGAAGAAGAAGGTCTACTGAAGGACATTCTTCTACTAGAGGAGGCTTCGCTCATTGAGCTAGACTTTAAAAATTTTAAGTCTATTGCTCCTGATGGATATTGAATGACTTGTTCGATTAATGAACTCTCTGGTTCATATTTTGTTCGTCTTTGGCTTAGATATGTTTCTAGCCTATCTTCACAAAATTCTATATCTTGTTCTATTTCAAGAAGAGGCTTTATTCTTAGATTACTTTCTCTAATTACCTTCGTCCCTAGAATGATTCAATGGGATGACATATTATCTAAGGATGAGTGGCGCTTTGAAGCATTAACTCAACCACAATATGAACCAGCGAGTTCATTAATCGGACAAGTCATTCAATATCCATCAGGAACAATAGACTTAAAAGGGAACACGGTGACAAGTGTTGGTCTTGTGGTAAAACAGGACACAGAGCCAGTGACTGCAAAATCACTAAAATAAAAAAGAATAATGTCAATCTTTTAGAATTAGACGAAAATACTAAAGAAAAACTTTTTAGTATTTTAGAAGAAAACGAAAATAGTTCTAATGAGAATAGGTCATCATCAGAAGAAAGCTATTCCGATAGTGATAATGAATTAATCATTCTAGCAAATAGCTTAGACAACAGTAGTTCAGAAGACAATAGTTGCAACTGTACTGGTGCAATATGTGTCTGTGAACAAAATTCCCTTAGAGTCATTTCTTTATAGGTTCGTTTTAATAAATCTCTTTTATAGGTATTGGGTACCTGATCTATTGTAATACTTTGTTTCAAGGTCTGTAATTAATAACTAATCTGGGAGCTCCTCTTTCTTTCTCTGCATTTTTATTAACATGGAAAGCTGCACAGCTCCATGGAGACTTTGAGGGTCTAATAATCTTCTTTTGAAGAAGGTCATTAATCTCCTTTTTACAAGTTTCCATTAATTCATGATTATTTGAATAGGTCTTGCCTTTGTAGGTATAGCTTGTTCATTAAATTCTTTAATACGCAACAGGACACAGTGAACACGTTTAACTACCAACCCCCAAGATAACATAGAACTCATAACGTTTAGTGAAGAATATAATAAATAGTAACCATTATATATTGATAAAAATTAAGATAAGATAAATAGTAGTGATTCAGATAAACAGAATAGACTTATGCCTTAAAGATAACATTTATTTTGAGAATTGTTTTTGTTTTTATAAAATTACTTTCTTCTTGAGAAATGGGGTCTAAATAAGGAAATTTTATCTCTTTTCCTAATATGTGTGTGCATAAAGCACCTAAATCGTCATAATAAGGTTTTATTTGAGTTATAAATGGTATCCAAGGATTATTTCTTTATTTGTATCTCTAGTTACTACAAGGTCATATATAAAACATATCCCATCATTGCAGATATGGGCTTTTGACAATTTATAATCAATTCTGATATTAGAAAAATTTGCGGACCACTCTATAAATGCCTTAGGAAGAATCCTATCCCATGGAGTCTAGAGCAAACTGACACAATTAAGAAAATAAAATCTATTATTCAGAAACTCCCATGCCTAGGTATTCCAAATCCTGAAGCTTTTATGATAGTCGAAACCGATGCTTCTGATGAAGGATACGGTGGAATTCTTAAACAACAAATTTCTTCAGAATCTCCCGAACAATTAGTTCGTTTTACTTCTTGTATCTGGAATTCGGCTCAAAAGAATTATAGTACAGTCAAAAAAGAGATTTTGTCTATAGTGCTATGTATAACTAAATTTCAAGATGATTTGATAAACAAAGAATGTTTACAAAACAAATTTTTGCTAGATGGCAAGCACTGCTATCCTGCTTTGATTTAGAAATTGAATTTATCAAAGGAGAAAATAACTCTTTACCCGATTTTCTAACCAGAGAATTTCTACAGGGAGAAAATGAGACCAAGTCAGAAGGGTCCGTTCAGGGCCTCACCCAAACGTGAGGATAAATATTCTGCCCTTGCAGAATATTTCCCATCACTACCTGTGAGACCAAAACTAAATTTAATGGTTACCCCTCCGAGAGTACCCACTCAAAACAAACCCTCTACCATGACAATACTTGGAACTATTCCAAAGAATGATGGTCCATTTCAACAAGCTTCTCCGAAAGCTTCAACAAGCCAAACTGGAAAGACTTTAACCACTGTAGATTATGCTATGAAGACCCCAGAGTCTTTCGCTCAAGCAGTAAACTCAAACACTCCCTCAAAGGCAGAGGAAAAGAAACCAGTTTCTTCAGAAAGAGAAATATTCGAACCAATTCCAAAAGAATCAATCAAGGTTTTAGCTCTAGAAAAAGGTTATGAAAATTATGACCTTGCAGACTTAATCAGACCCTGTTACACAAACAGAAATTATGTTGAAACCAGCGACCCCCTAAAAACAAGGAGGTTCTATGAATTAATTTTAACAGATACATGATCAGTGTCATTTGAGCACACTCTCTATGACGAGAGAGACCCTACGTAAATTAGAATTTCCAAATTCACTATTAACAAAGTAGTAAGTCCATTTGAATGGAAGATGGATCATTTGCACACCCCAATCTAGGGGATTTGGTATTAGAGCCATGTTAGCCCCGATTATGAGAGGCTAAACTGTTATACTATCTTTAAGGTCAGTTGAATTTCTACTTGGCTTAGATATGTTTCAAGCCTATCTTCAGAAAATTATATATCTTGTTCTATCTCAAGAAGAGGCTTTATTCTTAGATTACTTTCTCTAATTATAGCTCTTTGTGTATGAATGTTTTCAATGACATAAAAAAAATTTGTTTGTAATACGAAGTCGTTGTAACGTTTTCCATTTTTGTTCATTAGAATATCTTATGTAACAAAAAGTTTTATGTTTCATTTTAATAATATGTTTTACTTAAAAATCTGCGCTCGACGATAATATCACAATCAAAGGGCCCAAAGTGTCTATCGTACTAGGCCGCATGGAACGGCGACATCGCAACTCGATGTTTTACGGTTGCCGCCATCAAGGCCAAGGCGTAGTGACATGTCGAGCGCGACAGTGTTAACCCCGTAAGGTCGTAGTTGGTAATCATAATTAACAATTTAAATATTTTCCTATTTTTTGTATATTGCCTTTTTGATCTTTTCCGCAATTATCCTCTTTAAAAAAAATTATTGTCTCGCATAGAAAAAATATTGTTTACAACCAGAAAAACTCATTTGCGAATTTATTTGATCTACCGCCGATATATTAAAAAAGTAAAATACAAATTTTGCAAAAAAGAGGGATGCAACACGATGACTTCCCGGGGGTCACCCATCCTAGTACTACTCTCGCCCGAGCACGCTTAACTTTGAAGTTCTGAAGGGATCTGGTGCGTTAGTGCTGGTATGATCGCATCCGACATTCCTTGCACTCTAAATTCTCTTAATACCTTTCCTCCTTCCGCTTTAGGTGCCAAAGTGTAAAGACTTAAAATGACATAACATTATGCTTATTTATCCATTTTACGTGATTCCTTTTTTGATTTTACGTATTTTTTTGCAGGCAAAGCCATTGACCAATAAAAACCAGCCACGCTCGACGATAATATCACAATCAGAGGGCCCAACGTGTATATCATACTTGGCCGCATGGAACGGCGACATTGAAACTAGACGTTTTTCGGTTGCCGCCTTCCAGTCCAAGGCGTAGTGACATGTCGAGCGCGACGGCGTTAAGCCCGTACGGTCGTAGTTGTTAATCGTAATTAATAATTTAAATGTTTTCCTATTTTTTGTATATTGCCTTTTTGATCTTTTCCACAATTATCCTCTTCAAAAAAAAATTGTTGTCACGCGTAAAAAAAACATCTTTTACAACCCGCAAAACTCTTTTGCGAATTTATTTGATCTACCGCCAATATATTAAAAGAAGTAGGATACAAATTTTGCAAAAAAGAGGGATGCAACACAAGGACTTCCCAGGAGGTCACCTATCCTGGTACTACTCTCGCGCAAGCACGCATAACTTTGGAGTTCTGAAACGATCCGGTGCGTTAGTGCTGGTATGATCGCATCCGACATTTGTTGCACTCAAAATTCTCTTAATACCTTTCCTCCTTCCGCTTTAGGTGCCAAAGTGTAAAGCCTTAAATGACATAACTTTACACTCATTTATACGTTTTACACGATTCCTCTATTAGTTTTACGTATTTTTCGCAGGTAAAGCCATTGGCCAATAAAAACCATCCGCGCTCGACGATAATATCACAATCAGAGGGCCTGACATGTCTATCATACTAGTCCACATGTAACGGCGACATCACAACTCGACATTTTACGGTTGCCGCCTTCCTAGCCAAGGCGTAGTGACATGTCGTGCGCGACGGTGTTAAGCCCGTAAGGTCGTAGTTGGTAATCGTAATTAAAAAATTTAAATGTTTTTTAAATGTTTTCCTATTTTTTGTATATTGCTTTTTTGATCTTTTCCGCAATTATCCTCTTGAAAAAAATATTATTGTCTCGCGTAGAAAAAACATCGTTTACAACCAGTAAAACTCATTTGCAAATTTATTTGATCTACCGCCGATATATTAAAAGAAGTAGGTTCCAAATTTTTCCAAAAAGAGGGATCCAACACGAGGACTTCACAGGGGTTCACCCATCCTAGTACTACTCTCGCCCGAGCACGCTTAACTTCGAAGTTCTGAAGGGATCTGGTGCATTAGTGCTGGTATGATCGCATCCGACATTCCTTGCACTCTAAATTATCTTAACACCATTCCTCCCTCCGCTTTAGGTTCCAAAGTGTAAAGACTTAAAATGACATAACTTTATGCTTATTTATCCATTTTACGCGATTCCTTTTTTGATTTTACGTATTTTTCGCAGGCAAAGCCATTGACCAATAAAAACCAGCCACGCTCGACGATAATATCACAATCAGAGGGGCCGACGTGTCTATCGTACTAGGCCGCATGGAACGATGACATCGCAACTCGACGTTTTTCGGTTGCCGCCTTCCAGGCCAAGGCATAGTGACATGTCGAGCGCGACGGCATTAAGCCCGTAAGGTCGTAGTTGGTAATCGTAATTAATAATTTAAATGTTTTCCTATTTTTTGTATATTGCCTTTTTGATCTTTTCCGCAATTATCCTCTTTAAAAAAATTGTTGTCACGCGTAAAAAAAACATCGTTTACAAACCGTAAAACTCTTTTGCGAATTTATTTGATCTACCGCCGATATATTAAAACAAGTAGGATACAAATTTTGCCAAAAAGAGGGATGCAACACAAGGACTTCCAAGGAGGTCACCCATCCTGGTACTACTCTCGCGCAAGCACGCATAACTTCGGAGTTCTGAAACGATCCGGTGCGTTAGTGCTGGTATGATCGCATCCGACATTCGTTGCACTCTAAATTCTCTTAATACCTTTCCTCCTTCCGCGTTAGGTGCCAAAGTGTAAAGCCTTAAAACGAAATAACTTTACGCTCATTTATCCGTTTTACACGATTCCTCTATTGGTCTTACGTATTTTTTGCAGGTAAAGCCATTGACCAATAAAAACCATCCGCTCTCGACGACAATATCACAATCAGGGGGCCTGCCATTTCTATCACACTAGGCCACATGTAACAGCGACATCGCAACTCGATGTTTTACGGTTGCCGCCTTCCAGGCCAAGGCGTAGTGATATGTCGTACGCGACGGTGTTAAGCCCGTAAGGTCGTTGTTGGTAATTGTAATTAACAATTTAAATGATTTTTAAATGTTTTCCTATTTTTCATATATTGCCTTTTTTATCTTTTCTGCAATTATTCTCTTTAAAAAAATATTATTGTCTCGCATAGAAAAAACATCGTTTACAACCAGTAAAACTCATTTGCGAATTTATTTGATCTACTGCCGATATATTCAAAGAAGTAGGATACAAATTTTGCAAAAAAGAGGGATCCAACACGAGGACTTCGCAGGGGTTCACCAATCCTAGTACTACTCTCTCCCGAGCAGGCTTAACTTCGAAGTTCTGAAGGGATCTGGTGCGTTAGTGCTGGTATGATCGCATCCGACATTCCTTGCACTCTAAATTCTCTTAATACCTTTCCTCCTTCCGCTTTAGGTGCCAAAGTGTAAAGACTTAAAACGACATAACTTTATGCTTATTTATCCATTTTACGCGATTCCTCTTTTGATTTTACGTATTTTTCGCAGGCAAAGCCATTGACCAATAAAAACCAGCCGCGCTCGACGATAATATCACAATCAGAGGGCCCGACATGTCTATCGTACTAGGCCGCATGGAACGATGTCATCGCAACTCGACGTTTTTTGGTTGCCGCCTTCCAGGCCAAGGCGTAGTGACATGTCGAGCGCGACGGCGTTAAGCCCATAAGGTCGTAGTTGGTAATCGTAATTAATAATTTAAATGTTTTCCTATTTTTTTATATTGCCTTTTTGATCTTTTCCGCAATTATCCTCTTTAAAAAAAATTATTGTCACGCGTAAAAAAAACATCGTTTACAAACCATAAAACTCTTTTGCGAATTTATTTGATCTACCGCCGATATATTAAAAGAAGTAGGATACAAATTTTGCCAAAAAGAGGGATGCAACACAAGGACTTCCCAGGAGGTCACCCATCCTGGTACTACTCTCGCGCAAGCACACATAACTTTGGAGTTCTGAAACAATCCGGTGCGTTAGTGCTGGTATGATCGCATCCGACATTCGTTGCACTCTAAATTCTCTTAATACCTTTCCTCCTTCCGCTTTAGGTGCCAAAGTGTAAAGTCTTAAAACGACATAATTTTACGCTCATTTATCCGTTTTACATGATTCCTCTATTGGTTTTACGTATTTTTTGCAGGTAAAGCCATTGACCAATAAAAACCATCCGCGCTCGACGACAATATCACAATTAGAGGGCCTGACATGTCTATCATTCTCGGCCACATGTAACGGCGACATCGCAACTCGACGTTTTTCGGTTGCCGCCTTCCAGGCCAAGGCGTAGTGACATGTCGTGCGCGACGGTGTTAAGCCTGTAAGGTCGTAGTTGGTAATCGTAATTAACAATTTAAATGTTTTTTAAATGTTTTCCTATTTTTTATATATTGCCTTTTTTATCTTTTCCGCAATTATCCTCTTTAAAAAAATATTATTGTCTTGCGTAGAAAAAACATCATTTACAACCAGTAAAACTCATTTGCGAATTTATTTGATCTACCGCCGATATATTAAAAGAAGTAGGATACAAATTTTGCAAAAAAGAGGGATCCAACACGAGGACTTCGCAGGGGTTCACCCATCCTAGTACTACTCTCGCCCGAGCGCGCTTAACTTCGAAGTTCTGAAGGGATCTGGTGCGTTAGTGCTGGTATGATCGCATCCGACATTCCTTGCACTCTAAATTCTTTTAATACCTTTCCTCCTTCCGCTTTAGGTGCCAAAGTGTAAAGACTTAAAACGACATAACTTTATGCTTATTTATCCATTTTACGCGATTCCTCTTTTGATTTTACGTATTTTTCGCAGGCAAAGCCATTGACATTTAAAAACCAGCCGCATTCAACGATAATATCACAATCAGAGGGCCCGACGTGTCTATCGTACTAGGCCGCATGGAACGGCGACATCGCAACTCGACGTTTTTCGGTTGCCGCCTTCCAGGCCAAGGCGTAGTGACATGTCGAGCGCGATGGCGTTAAGCCCGTAAGGTCGTAGTTGGAAATCGTAATTAATAATTTAAATGTTTTTTAAATGTTTTCCTATTTTTTGTATATTGACTTTTTGATCTTTTCCGCAATTATCCTCTTTAAAAAAAAATTATTGTCACGCGTAAAAAAAACATCGTTTACAACCCGTAAAACTCTTTTGCGAATTTATTTGATCTACCGCCGTTATATTAAAAGAAGTAGGACACAAATTTTGCCAAAAAGAAGGATGCAACACAAGGACTTCCCAGGAGGTCACCCATCCTAGTACTACTGTCACGACCCGGATTTCCCACCATCGGGATCGTGATGGCGCCTACTCGTGGTAGCTAGGCAAGCCAATTTACTCACCGTTTTTTATTAGTAAAACCCATCCTGTTGTCAATTTAATAGCATAAACAATAATAATAATCATAACTGCGGAAGTCTAATTCTTTATAAGTCTGAAATAAATACGAAATACTCATCATAAATCCTCTACCCAAGATTTGGTGTCACATACTCACGAACCACTAAGAATAAACTACATATAAAGGTGTGAAAGAAATATAACAGCTGTCTGTCTCGAAACAATGAGACCACAGTATAAATATAAAGCATAACAAGAGACGTCGGGCCTGCGGATGCCTGCAAGCTACCTCAGTCTCGTGGTAATAAGATTCTGCTATCGAACTACTGCTGCCACTGCTCAAAGCCTGGACCTGTGCAAAAACGCACAGAAGTGTAGTATAACCACAACCGACCCCATGTGCTGGTAAGTGCCTAGCCTAACCCCGGCGAAGTAGTGACGAGGCTAGTCTGGACACCACATAAACCTATGCAGTTACAAAATATACAGCGGAATATCGAATACAAAGAAATCAACATCAAGGGAGGGGGAACTTGTTGTGGGGAAATACAATTAAACAGTAATCCAGAGTAACAACCAAAAACAGCTTGATTCCACAATGAAACAAGAAATAAATATTCAGACATAACCACAGATGTCAACAACTGTTGCGGCGTGCAACCCACTCCATAATTACCATTGTTACGGCATGCAACCCGCTCCACATATCACTGTTGCGGCGTGCAACCCGACCCACATTATTATTCATTTATCATTGTTGCGGCGCGCAACCCGATCCTCAGTATCATTTGTTGCGGCGTGCAACCCGCTCCTCAATATCATGTAACAGTCTGAGTCCCCAAGAACAGTTACAATGAAGGGACACACAACGGACAAATACATAGCAAACATCCCGGCAAGGGAATAATCAACAATGTTTCCTTTTTTCCTTACTTTACTTATCTTATAATTCATTTTACTATTCTGAGC
>MU702914.1:107751-141217 GCA_026770625.1 Nicotiana glauca | reverse complement strand
AGCTAGGCCAAAACTGAGAAGTTCGCATTTGCGAACATAATCTTCGCATTTGCGAACTCTGGGCTAAAAGGAAGGAGTTCGCATTTGCGAACAATTCTTCGCATTTGTGAACTCTGGGCTAAAAGGAAGGAGTTCGCATTTGCGAACAATTCTTCGCATTAGCGAACTCTGGGCTAAAAGGAAGGAGTTCACATTTGCGAACAATTCTTCGCATTTGCGAACTCTGGGCTAAAAGGGAGGAGTTCGCATTTGCGAACAATTCTTCGCATTTGCGAACTCTGCTGCCCAGGGGAAATTTTCGCAATTGCGATCATTTTCTTCGCAATTGCGAAGCCTGCAGGTCAGGCATGACAGCAACTTCCAAACATGAAAAAATAAACTCGTGGCCTATCCAAAACTCACCCGAGCCTTTGGGGATCCAAACCAAATATGTACACTGACACTTAAAACATCATACGAACTTACTCGCGCGATCAAATCGCCAAAATAACATCAAAATCAATGAATTGAGCCTTAAAACTCAAGAAATCTTTCAAATTTCATAAACTTCCAAATTTTCAATTTAAGGCTGAATCACGTCAAACGACGTTCGTTTTCAACCAAACTTTACAGGAAGTGCTTAACCAATAAATATGACTTGTACCTGGCGTCGAAACCAAAATACGAGCCCGATACCATTACTTTTTGATCAAATTTCAATTTCATTTTCCTTAAACATTTTCAGAAAACAATTTAACAGAAAAATTTTTTTACCGGGGTTCTGGACCTCGGATTTTGATTCCGGGCATACGCCCGAGTTTCATATTTTTCTACGGACTTTTTGAGACCGTCAAATCACGGGTCCTGATCCGTTTACCAAAAATGTTGACTAAAGTCAACTATATCAATATTAATATCAAAATTCTTCAAATTTTTCACAAAATTTATATATTTCAACATAAAAATTTTCCGGCTTCGCACCCGGACTGCGCACGCAAATTGAGGCAACTATAAATGAAGTTTTCAAGGCCTCAGAAGCTCGAAATGCCTGAGAAACAAGTGATGACCCTTTGGGTCGTCACATCGGTCCAGAAGACGATAAAGTTGGAGAAGGCCGTCGAGGCCAGGATAGAGGCTTTGTCAAGGATGGCGGCATCGGAGGAGTTCATTCGCTTCCTTGTATATAGACGGGCGAGGAGGTCGAATGTGAACTCAAACGAGGTCGCCGAATTGAATTTGGATAAGGTCACCGAATGTGAATTCGGGCGAGGTTGCCTAATGTGAATTCGAACGAGGTCGCCGAATGTTGGTTTGGATGAGATCGCCGAATGTTGATTCGGACGAGTTCGTCGAATGTGTGTTTAGGCGAGGTCTCCAAATGTGCATTTGGACAAGATTACCTACTGTGAATTCGGATGAGGTCACCCACTGTGAATTCGGATGAGGTCGCCCATTGTGAATTCGGACAAGGCTGAAGTTTGATTCGGACGAGGTCGAACTCTTCTTTTTTGGCGATGGCCCTTGGTCGTCGGGGTGTTATTTTGAGCTGGTCAAAATGTTAACCCGTCGTTGTTTGAATGAGGTCAAACTCTTCTTTTTTGGCGATCTCTCTTGGCCGTCGGGGTGTTATTTCGAGCTAAGGCCAAAATGTTAACCCGTCGTGATTCGAACAAGGGCGAGCTCTTCTTTTTTGGCGATGGACCTTGTCCGCAGGGGTGTTATTTTGAGCTGGTCGAAAACTTAATCCGTCGTTGTTCGAAAAAATTCAAACTCTTCCTTTTGGCGAAGGCCCTTGGCCGTAGGGGTGTTATTTTGAGCTAGTCGAAATGTTAACCCGTCGTTATTTGAACAAAGTCAAAATCTTCTTTTTAGTGAAGGACCTTGGCCTTAAACAGTGTTATTTCAAACTTATCAAAATGTTAACCCGTCATCGCTCGATTAAGGTCGAACTCTTCTTTTTGGCGCAGGCCCTTGGCCTTAAAGGGTGTTATTTCGAACTTATCAAAATGTTAACCCGTCGTCATTCGATTAAGGTTGAACTCTTATTTTTGGCGAAGGCCCTTGGCCTTAAAGGGTGTTATTTTACACTTATCGAAATGTTAACCCATCGCCGTTCGATCAAGGTCGAACTCTTCTTTTTTTGCGAAGGCCCTTGGCCTTTAAGGGTTTTATTTCGAACTTATCAAAATGAACTTGTCGGCATTCGATCAAGGTAGAACTCTTCTTTTCGGTGAAGGCCCTTTGCCTTAAAGGGTGTTATTTTGAACTTATCGAAATTTTAACCCGTCGGCATTCGATCAAGGTTGAACTCTTTGTTTTGGCGAAAGCCCTTGGTCTTAAAGGGTGTTATTTCGAACTTATCGAAATATTAACCCGTCGTCGTTCGATCAAGGTCGAACTCTTCTTTTTGGCGAAGGCCCTTGGACTTAAAGGGTGTTATTTCGAACTTATCAAAATGTTAACCCGTCGTCGTTCGATCAAGGTCGAACTCTTCTTTTTGGCGAAGGCCCTTGGTCTTAAAGGGTGTTATTTCAAACTTATCAAAATGTTAACCCGCAGTCGTTCGATCAAGGTCAAACTCTTTTTTTTTGGCAAAGGCCCTTGGCCTTGAAGGGTGTTATATCAAACTTACCAAAATGTTAACCTGTCGTCGTTCGATCAAGGTCGAACTCGTCTTTTTGGCGAAGGCCCTTGGCCTTAAAGGGTGTTATTTCGAACTTATCAAAATGTTAACCCGTCGTCGCTCGATCAAGGCCGAACTCTTCTTTTTGGCAAAGGCCCTTGGCTTTAAAGGGTGTTATTTCGAACTTATCGAAATGTTTACCGGTCGTCGCTCGATCATGGCCGAACTCTTCTTTTAGGCGAAGGCCCTTAGCCTTAAAGGCTCTTATTTTGAACTTATCGAAATGTTAACCGGTCGTCGTTCGATCAAGGTCGAACTCTTCTTTTTGGCGAAGGCTCTTGGCCTTAAAAGGTGTTATTTCGAACTTATCGAAATGTTAATCGGTCGTCGTTCGATCATGGTCGAACTCTTATTTTTGGCGAAGGCCCTTGGCCTTAAAGGGTGTTATTTCGAACTTATCAAAATGTTAACCCGTCGACATTCGATCAAGGTCCAACTCCTAGTTTTGGCAAAGGCCCCTGGCCTTAAAGGATGTTATTTCAAACTTATTGATATATTAACCCGTCGCCGTTCGATCATGGTTGAAATATTCTTTTTTGGCGAAGGACCTTGGCCTTAAAGGATGTTATTTCGAATTTATCAAAATGTTAACCTGTCGTCGTTCGATCAAGGTCGAACTCTTCTTTTTGGCGAAGGACCTTGGCCTTAAAGGGTGTTATTTCAAACTTATCGAAATGTTAACCCGTTGTCAGTCCCAATTTTTGGAGAATCGGGTAGCCTCTGGGGGAGTCCTAGTTTGCTAGATATTGTTTGCATCGGAGAATACGACGCGTTTCCCGGGTGAGTCCCAGTTTGCTTAATTTTGCTTGCATTGGAGAGTACGACACGTTTCCTAGGTGATTGCTCCTGCTTCTATTACACTTAGAGAAAGTCAGTTAAAACAAAATGAAAACGTTTGTTACCTCGATTTGATTGGTCGGCGAGTGGAGATGAGTGACCACGTTCCCTTCTCCGGTTATGCTTTTAGTGGCCGCTACCAGTTTGGCAAGGAAGTGTTGTTCCGCCGAATAAAGAGGAATATATGTGGATAACACCCTAAATCTTAGAGTGAGAAGGCTAGCCCTCGTCAAGTACAAGCCCAACATTCATCTTCACGAAGACGTCTAAATCGAAAAACTTTCCGACACCACCGTCTCCGCCAATTACGTGGAAGCTCAATTTAATAGACAATAACAAGAAAACTTTGGTCCTTCTCTTTTGATTTACCTAACATACAATTGGTAAAGATAACACAGTTTTCAAGTAGATAGATAGGTTAAAAGGCGTGAAATCCTTCTCTAGCTAAGCTTGCTAACTGTAGAACAACTTTAACATATATGTGTATTAATGAGGCAGTTTGACCTTGATGCTTCTTCCCACAGAAAATAGCACCCGGAAGTCATAAGCCAACATCCAAGCAAGATGGACAGCAAGTGAATACATTCTTAAAAGCTAGCAATCAAGGATCTCACTTTGGCGTTCTTTCTATACTGTAAAGATAGTATGCCGCTGCTAATTTTTGGTTGTGCCTTATTACTTTGTATATATTATGAAAGCACTGAGGTAATGGGCCTACATGATGTCCATAGGCAGACTATTAATATTGGTAAAGTACAGGTAGACAGTGCGCGTCGGCTCACCCTCCGAACAACAACAACAATAACCCAGTATAATCTCACTTAATGGGATCTAGGGAGGGTAGTGTGTACGCAAACCTTACCCCTACCCTAGGGTAGAGAGGTTGTTTCCAAATAGATCCCCGGCATCCTTCCCTTCAAGAACTTCCCACCTTGCTCTTGGGGAGACTCGAACTCACAACCTCTTGGTTGGAAGTGAGGGTTGCTTACCATCAGAGCAACCCCTCTTGACTCGGGTGCAAAACACTTGGCTTACAATTATCAGGATCGTATTTTTGCACCCTACGGACCAAGGTGGCGTATGCTTAGGAAAATTTGCTTTGTTCATCTTTTCTCTACCAAGGCTTTAGATGACTTCAGCCATGTCCGCCAGTTTTTTTTTATTTTACATTTACCACTGCCCAAATTTTATTGTATTATATTGTCTTTTTAATTATGAATTTTCTATACTTTGAATGAAAAGGTAATGCTTGCCAAGAATATAAGAATATTTATATATTTGGAGTGGCATACTTCTGGCATAGATCTTTGTTACACGATAATATGACTCTGGCATCGGGCTATTCATAACTCTTCTTTTTATATTTCAGGTAGAATGACGTATACTTCATTCTGTATTTGGAAATTTTTTAATTTTCAAATTTTCATTGTTTCCCCTTAATGATATGCCCTTCTAGGATGACGCTACAACGAGTAGAAAGTGAAACTAGAATTGAATTAAGATCTAGAGTAAACTAAAATTTTAACAAGAAAATCCGCACAGACGGCGCCAAATTATTTGACTCAAAAAATATTAGAACCTTTTTGAATAAATCAATCAAAGATAATGAAGGAGTAAATCCTAATTAAGGATAATTAACTTTAGATCCGAGATTAATAATATAAATAAAAAACATAGCCGAGTATAAATATTGGCAGTGATTATGCTAGATTTAATAGCATAAAGAAAGATGCATTAAGTAACATTAAGTGGCAATAAAATATAAATAAAGAAAAAGATTCACCCAATCTTGAGTGAGACAGATTTTCTTTCATTTGATAAAGATGAATAATAGACAAATACAAGAACCTTAGGACCCTTTTTGGATATGGTGAAGGTATGGGATCACAAATCCTCCCATCTCTTTAGAGAGGTGTGTTTACATATTTTCTAGAGAGAGGGAGAGGGAGAGAGAGAGAGCCCCTTTTTTGAAAGTCCTCCCTTACTATTTATAAGGGGTATTCCTAGAAAACCTCTAAAAAGAAAAGGTACAATTAGAGGGAATATTCAGTCGAATATTCTTTTTGAGGTTCCCAAAGCAAACTAGTTGTTTCATCACTGTCCGACATCGGCCTACCCGACTTCGGCCTTTTGTCTCTGCGTGCCGAATTTCTCTGATATAATTTTGGCCCACACAATATCTTTTTTTCCATAGATGACTATTACTACCTAGAGTTTGACTGCATTCTTGGTTTCGATTTTATTTAATCTTACTGTTTTTCCCTTTTGTTGCAATTACATTTTCTTTTCCATTCATTCTCTAGCCGAAGGTCTATCGAAAACAAACCGTCCACGGGTAAGTGTAAGTATAAGGGTAAGACGGCGGACATCTTACCACCTTCAGACTCCAATTGCAGGGAACTAATGGGTTTGTTGTTGTTGTATATAAATCGTAAAAAAAAATTAGTTCATTTTTGAAAACTATAACACCTAGAGAAAACGGATAAATAAGTTCTATGTGACACGTATATAAAAAAAACCCAAAAACGAAAATATTGAAATATTTGGTCAAGTCTGTAATCGGCAGGATGCCCTCAGTCCCATATAGCAACTTTGAAATAAGCGGGGGCAAATATATTTTACCAATTTTCTTCATTTTTCTAATCATAGAAAAACTTCAGTCGGGTCACCTATCATTCAGATTCTAAAATTAGAGCGTCAAAGCGCAATAGATTTATTTATTTATTCATATCCTTACATTGTTGTCCCACACCTCAAATTGATTCATTTTTCCCTGCCATTAACAGCTGCTAAAGACAGAAATAATATGTAAAGTGCACATAGAAAGACATCTAAATTCTCAACTGAGAAAGAAGAATAGCAGGATTGAAAATAGTCTCTTTAACAAAAATCATTCTGCCTCAAATATTTACTCTCGTGCCTGCTATATTTAACTCTTCCTCCTTTATGTCTCTCGCTAAGCAGATCAAGCTGTTGCTGCTTTAAGCCTAGAACTGACTGCTTCCCACGACACGAGCTTCTCCATAAAGATGGATATGTAGTCAGGCCGCCGGTTCTACATGCAAAATATGGTAGTGCTACCGTTAAGAGAGTTCAAACATATGTCTTGAGGAAAATATTTTAGTTTCATCAGGCTAGGCTTACCTGAAAGTCCAGATAGTAGGCATGCTGCAATGTCAAACACAAGAAAAAGAATAAGACATCACTTCCTAAATCATTTCAACCCCTCGCCTTCCAATGGGAGAGAGAAAAAAACCCAAATTCAAATAGATTTAAGACAAGTGAGCGTGTGCTGCTTACCTCCCAAACGTCTATGGTGAGGAGCGGCTGCAACCAAAACCACAGTTATGAGATTTCCACTATAATATTAACTACTAGGTACGTAAGATAAAATCCCCATGAATGAAAGAAACAGAGAAGCACACGTTATACTCACTGTGTAACCCAAAACAAGAGGATTTTCAGCATTAGGAGTTTTCACCAAGGCAAGCTTTTTCTCTTCAGGTTTGTCTACAAAGTAAGCAACAAATGCATCACTTTTCAGCTATTTGGCTCAATTAAAATAAAAACGTTACACAGACACATAGATATGCATGCACATCAAAGGCAAAGAATTTCTCACATGCGAGCCAGGCCCAACCAGAGCCAAATTGTGTTGCCGCAGCTGCCTTAAATTCTTTAACAAATGCATCATAGGAACCAAAGTCTCTGTTGATTAGTTCTAATAATTCACCAGATGGCTCTCCTCCTCCGTTGGACTTCATTGATTCCCAGAAAAACTGATGATTCCAGGCCTGTAATACGAAAGAAAATATAATAGGACTCAGCAAGTGAGCGCTTGACATGTAAAAATAGCCAAAAGTGCATAAACCATTGTTATAGTCCTGTGCATAACAAAGTCTATTGCATAAGCCAACAGACTGAGTTGTTATAGTCAATGCCTTACTTTGAGAGCTTTAAACTGTGAATTACAAATAAATACAGTAATCAAATCTTAAGTTTCTGTCAAAGACTTGGAGCATTTAGAAATGTAATGTTAGACTCTTGTAAAGAAACTTCTTTTATGGCTATATCAAAAAGATTCAGCAATTCATTGATAAGGTACTTGATTGTATATAACCAAAACCTCTTTACTGAGCAAGTAAATAAACCACTTGGGAAGCCTCTCAAATGGTTAAACAAAAAATGAGGGGAAGGGGAGACTTGTAACTTTACCTGAGCAGCATTGTTGAATGCTGGGAGGGGAGCACCTTTGTTATATGTAACAAGTATTATGTCTTCTAGTGTCTTTCCATCTAGTTCTGTTCCGTCTATTTGCTTGTTTAAGTTGTCAACATAAGCCCTGTGATGCTTCCCCCAGTGGAATTCAAACGTTCTACTACTCATATGAGGCTCCAAAGCATCCTATGTCATATTCAGAGGTTGAGAGTATTAGTGTATGAAGAAGACAGACCGAACCAACAGAGAAGCTGGCAGAAGAGGGAGAAACAAAGAGGGGGAGGGGGAGTTTTTACATTATGAACAAATTGTAAATTTTGCATCCTTCTACAAATCATAATTATCGAGTAACAACAACAACAACAACTACTACTACTGCTACTAAACTGCTCCAAAAAGTGAAAAATGAATCCTAAGAGGCCTTATATGCATGTCTCAGTCAAATACATCAAATGAATCAAGATTTGAGAACAATATTACTTTGAAATGACTTTCTTAAATATCTATAAGCATTAAGTGATATAAATAAGATATCCATCCCCAGACTAAAACTGAAAATATATTATAGGAGAGATTCATGCTGGAGAGACCAACCTGCCCAAAATGTGGCCACAACCAACACAACCAAAACCATTTTCCTTTGAGGGATCTTAAATCCCAAAAGTTGAGATCTACTATCATCTAATTGGATTATATGGATTTAGAAATAGAGTCCATCATTAAAAGGTTAGATGCTACTAATTCCTGAATCTTAACAAGACGTTTGGAAACGAATCTTCTAACAAAATCCCAGTCGCTATGCTTCTAATAGAAAATTTGGAACACATAATAAAACAATCATAACAACGCCTCAATCTCAAAATAGTTGCGGCATAACAAGTCAAGAAAAGAAAGGTGTCTGAACTGAAGGAGGATAAGATTGAAAATTTACCATGGGATAAGGAGGAGGCTGGAGTTCAAATTTAGCTGTTATTGTGCCAGAACCAGTTTTACTTGCAAACTGTTTCTGCAACCCAATAAAATAAAATAAAATCCACTCAATTTAGGAGATAAAAAGAACACAGTGATAGTACATAGCAAAAGCATTTCATCGTAAAGTAAAATTATTATTAGCCAGAAATACCTTTTGGGTTCTCAATTGTAGGCTCTGATGAGATGACCCATGAAATCCTGCATCATTGATAAATTAAACATCAAACTACTGCATTTAAGGGTGAGAAAAGATAGAAAAAAGGAATAAAAAGTTGACCTAGGCGGGGAAGAAAAGCAGAGGTGAGTGAATTAGCAGAAGCAGTAGTAGCGGCCATCATCATCACTTCTGACTTTTGATTTTGTTTACTGAAAGTTAGAAATAAGCAAAAGTATGGAGTTCTCTAGATTTTGCTTTTGTGGGATGACTTCAAAGTGTCGACATTACCGCTCCCGTTTTGCTTTTTTTATTTTGATCCAAAATAAATATTTGATTAGCTAATCAGAAAAGAATTTAATCTTTTTTTATTTTTTTATTTTTATGCGCATATTTTTTAAAAAAATTCTCTCTCGTCACATTAACTTACTAAATAAAGATAATTTAGTCATACTAGATAATTTTGCATAAAATTTAATATTTTTTTAATAAACATATTAAAAATAAATTGGATAATTATTGAAAATCGAAGGGAGCATTAGTTATGCAATTTCGTGTGGTCCGATAAGTAAATTATGTGGTGCCACGTTCAATTGTGTAGTACACTCTAGTCTTGTGTAGTACACACTTCCACCAAACCTATAAGACAAAATTCCTTTTTAAACAATTTGTGTCAGATAATGAGTAGGTGCGGCTAGTTAAAATATGATACAGTAATAATATGAATATTTTTCAGTGTGATTAGAGAATATGTCACGTGAAAGTATTTCTTATTTCACTATATAAATATAATAGTGTAAAAAATATTCTCTTTTCCTGTAAAATAATATAGTTAAATTTTTAGATGACTTATAGACAAGTGAATTGATTTGATCTCAAAATAATAAATAAATTAAATAAGAATGTAAGTCTTAGCATTTGAAATCGAGATAAGATAGTGAGAGCTTGGTTCGGGGAGCAAAGCTTCCGAAGAAAATAATAACGATATTAAGAAGCAAGAAAATAATGTGTTATTGAGCTTTGAACAGTATATAATACAAGTTTGTCAGATTATCCATGTCGCTACAATGGTTGTTGGAATCCTTATTTATAGTAGCACCTAGAGAACAAGGTCGTAGGATCAAGCGCCTCTTAAAATGATAATTATAGGGGTCATTGAAGAATGTGTGACGACAGGCTATGAATGTCATATTCTCTATTATGAATTATGTATTTATTACTGCAAAATATTCTTCATTGAATGCTATTGGGTGACAGGTATTCACCTGTCTTCCTGAGTAACATTCCCTTTACGGGCTTGTCGATGTTAGCCGAGACTGTTGCTCCCGATCTTGGCTTTCAACTTTTTATCTTTTTTGGTTCCACGTGTCACTCTGTTACACGAGCATTTAATATGAATCGATTTTACCCTATACAGATAGTCCCCATGCTTTCCTTGTGTCATCGGGAAGTTGGTAAAGATACTTTTCTCGAAGGGAAATTTACTGGCTCCCTCTGAAAAATTTTGGACGCTTGATTAGGCGCATATCTCTCCCCATTTAATGCTCTGGACACGCGTCGTCCCACGATTCAGTATTACTTTCGCTGGTTCTCGAAGTAGTTATGGCCACGATTTTAGCGCTTATTCCTTTGCTTATACGTTTCCATCTTCTTCTCTTACACTTCATAATTTTTCGAACTCTCTCAAACTTTATTTACTCCACTCACCTTTACTTTTAACCTCCTTCTTCAAAGAAACCTTTACTTCCTTATGTTAATCATGGCCTCCTCTTCCAGAAACTCTAGTTCTTCAAAGAACAAAAAAAAATACGGATGATACTGCTCCTCCTACGGTGAGCACCATTATCCCTATAAGGCTTACTATAATTAAGAACTTCGAAGAGAAGTATCCCGCTGCTGATACCCGCACATAAGTTGTAGGTGTATATCCTTCTTCTATCCATCCTTCCAGTATCCCTGCTGTGAAGGAAGACTGTTGTTGTCAAGATTTGAACATCATCACTCCTAACCTAGCAGAGCGAGTAACCTTCTCCAAGAAGGGTTTTACGTATGTTTACATGTACTCCTTCACTTTGGGCCCATTCTTATTGAGCGGGGGACTTGATTCTGTTATCTTGGAGTTTTGCTTTCGTTACCAAGTTTGCTTGGCATAGGTGAGCCCTTCTGTGTGGTGGATGGTCGTCTGTCTTCAGCGTCTATGCTAGGAGACAAAGGAAGAACTCTCCCTGGCTCGACTGATGAACCTTTATACCCCCAAGATCTTCCATGGGGGAATGATTAACTTTAGGAAACATGGTCACTATGCTTTGCTCACAAGTCACCAGCATGGACGATGACAACTATTGATACTCAATTTTGCCCTCATATTTTACAAAAATACTCTATATACTTTCAAGATACCATTTTGTATTATTACCCAATTTATATTTTCTATAATTTTTAAAGCTTTAAAATTAATTTTCTTGCATTTAATTTATTTAAATATTTAGTAATTATCTATTCAAATTATTTTGGGGTGATTTAATAATCCAAAGTTATTATTTATACCGACATGTATGTTTTATAATATTTTTTTAATTTATTCTATATAATTACATTTGTATTTTTGAGTTATTTTCATAATTTTTCAATAATAGTCTACATTCTATACATAATTATATTTACTTCATTATTTATGCTTAAATAGCAGTTTTTTATTTTATAATTTTAAGATGTTATTTTCAAGTATTTTACTGCATAAATAATATTTTATTATTTATTAATTACTTTTTATAAATTATTTTTAACAAATTTCGTGTATTTAAACTATGGCCCAATTTTGAGTTGATTTCGGACCAAATTATGGCCCAAAATCCTTAGTCTAATTCCTAGCCCAAACTAGATAACCCCTTCTAATGAACCCGATCGGTACCCATTTAAACGACCGCCCCACTCTTTCCTTCTATCTCAGTAGTTGATCTTAGATATCAACAACCCACAAGCCATCTTCCATCTTTAATTACCCAACCCCAAACCCTAGAGACCTATTTCCCCGCTCAATTGCCTCTATATTCTCCCCATCTCTCCACTCTCACACCAAATTCTAACCGACCATGGAGATTCTCTCTTATTCCTTCCTTGCACGTGTTCATACGCGAATTCTACTTATCTTTTATGCTATTATCACTCAGTTATGGTAACTGTCGTTACCATTATACTTATGAAAGTTCGATTATCACATATCTGACTTTGATTATGTGGTTCTGGGTGCGATTGTGGTTCTATACACTTAAGAAGAGAAAAATTCTCTTGCATATGATATGTCTCTAGTGATTCTGTCGCGATTGGGGCTTATGAATGATTTTCCCTAAATCTGAATCAAACTAGGGTTCAGAGTTCTTACTTCCTCTATTATTTTGAGTATGCATGGGATATATTCTTTCTTTTTTGTATTAATTGATTATATTTCCTTATTTGTTTGTCCAGTATTGCTTCTATATAAACCCCCTTCCTTGTTCTCCTTTTAAGACTTAATAACTACTGCTACGACTACTGTTATCATTACTATTCCCTCACTCTTACACTTGTAATACCATTCTACACTCTTGATTGTGGTCGGTTGAATCCTCTCTATCGACCTCCCTAGTGCGAGCACTGCCCGGAGCTCATTTCAAGCTCCTATAAACTCTGACGTATTAGGATTTCGGTCTTTTGGTTGTTCTCTTTACTGCTGATATTCGAGCTATTGCTGGCACTTAGTCTTCTCTTCTATTTTGTTTGTTGAATCTACAAACTGGTAAGTGTCTCGACTTTTGCAATTTTATTTTCTTTTGCTTCTTTTTAGTGCTGTGAATATCCATGTTGTTTGAATCAATATAACTTCAATATTGTGTTATTATCACTGGTAATTTTACTTTCTTTGTAGCTATTCTGCAATAGATTTTTAAACTCCAGTACATGTTCAGCTTGAATGATTTTCTATCTTTAAGTCTGCTTTGTTGTTCTACTGTTTATTGTTAGTTTTTCTCATGCCTTGTTTTGGATTCTCGCACTAAAATTCCTAGGGAACCATATCCTACCCAGAACATGCCTTCATGAACTTTTACTAATAATTCCTTTATTTGATCCTTACTTTTACCTGCTTACATGAACTATATTTGTGTCGCAATGTTTTAACCAAACATGTTTCTTTGTTTTGGTGTTTGTTCAATCTTGCATTCTTTGGTATTCCTTATGCTTCTAATTGAATCCCAATACATTTAGTTCCCATGATCATACATAGTCGACTGGCTTAAGTTCTAAGTGTGCATGTTCTATTTGGCCTTAAGATAGTATGTCTTCCTGCCATGACACCTTTGGACTTGGGGATCTTTGTGTTATACTCAGCATGATTAGGCTTCGTATCAATTGTTTGCTTGTCTGTTTGTTATGTGTAATTGTTATTCCCTGACTATGACTCTGTTTGACCTTAATGAATTAGGCTCCTAGGTTTTAAAATCCTTTTAGGCTAATGTGGATCATGCTCTATTCTGAACTCACTCTAGAAAGCTTAGCATGTTCATCTCGTATGTGTCTATTATGTTTACCCCGTTAACCCCAAATGGCACGTCTCACTGACTATCCTTGTGTTATATCTATCTTCAGCATGTTATCACTTGCTTAATGATTTTACCTATGTTGCCATTTACCATGTTTAGAAATTAAGTCTATTGATTCTCTTGGTTTCTTGTTCTTTTCTTAGTAAATTCTATCACTCTTGCTTCTAAAATGCAAATCTACTTTCCTGTTAATCCTGCCATCTAGTCTCTATGGGAGTTGCTGTTAGTAGGTTTCAGAACTGTTTAAGTTATTTCTATGTGTGGTTCGTTAGTTTATCTAGTTAAGTTGTTAATTTGCAATTGCTGGGTAAGTGGGACTCCATCTGGGATTGATATGGGTCCAAGTGTGGGCCTGAGCTATGCAATCGATACACTCCAACGTTTGAGCTGAGTTTGGGTCTTGGTTTACTACTTGTGTGAGGAATGAGCCTGTTGAAGGCCCAGGCAGTACTGGGTTATCTCCTCTTGGGCATGCTCTGTTTATTGGGCCTAGAGTCATTTCGATTCTGTAAGATTTGAGCTTCTTTTGTTTTCTTTTATCTTTGGGCATGTTAAAATTTGTAAACAAATAATTGGGGAATCAGTTAAATGGGGGAAGTGTGTATACTTTATTCTGCCTAAATGGGTAGAAAACCTGTCCATAGGATTTATGTGCTTCGCCTGCTATTTGTTTGACATGCTTTAATTCTGCACACACATAGAAACCCTGCCTATAGGAGATCACACACTTCACTTAACTTGTCTAACATATGTACACTATTCAAAGCATGTTGGTTTGAGTAAATGATGCACATGTTTCCATATATACTATTATGCTCTATTGGACAACTTGCCTATAGGAATCAAAGCCAATAACTACTTGTTTAATTATTAGATAGCATGCCTATAGGATGTAACAATACTTACCTTTGTCAATGCTCATCTAGATACCCCGATTATAGGGTTTTAACTAATTAAATAATTGGCTACTTCTGTTGCTTTCATTATACTGCCCACCTAGATGACATGCCTATAGGAACAATCATGATAAAATAGAGTTCAAATACCAACTATTAGAAATCCTGCCTATATGATATTGTTACTCGCCTAGGAAACATGTCTATAGAATCAAACGCTGGTAATTTTGAGCTTACGAACTGTTTTATTGCTTCATTGCACAAACAATTTAGAGATCATGCCTATAAGGTTTGTAATGCATGCAATCTGCCAAATTCGTTAATCTAAAATAGTAGCACTGGCTGTATGACACTTGAAATCAGAATCACATATAAGTCATGTCTATAGGACTTAATGACTCTAATACGTCTTAATTCTGAAATTGCGTACTACCTAATATAAGAATCTGCCCGCGTGTATTTTTTGCTTATGTGCAAAGGTTATTATTTTTTAGCACCCTAAGTAAAGTCTAGAACTACCCAAATAGTAGGTCCAAAGCCTCATGGACCATAGACATAGGACATGTAAGGCATGCATAGGACACAATTTAGAATTGAATTAGAGCAATTTAAGTAAACAACTTTAACATAGTAATTGGGTTGCAGGAGATGATGGTCTATGCCTGTTGAATAATATGAGCAATCCTACCCTAAGGGAGTTGTGAAGTATTATTTATGTTGCACTGGATGATCCTTTAGTAAAAAACTTAGGACCCCCCTGTCCTTTAGATATTTATTTTTTGCATTGTGTCTCTTAAACTTAGAACATTTAAATTGTACCATGTAACCTCTAAAGACTTGTACCGATTATTTATATACAATTTAACTCTTGTGAGATTTTCTTTACACCTGTTTACATCATAGTTGAACTTTTAAATCCCTTGTCTTCCCTCACTTACATGATCACATAGGACAACTATAATCCAATAATTTCATATAGCACAGTTGTGGACCTCAAAGAGTGTCTAACACCTTCTCTTTGAAGTAATTTGAGCCCTTACCCGATCTTTGATGATGTAGATGTCACGATCCAAATCGATGGGCCGCAACGGGCACTCGGTACCTTACTCAACCGAGTACCTACGTAACGTATCTTTTATTTCATACTATCATAGGTAAATGAGCCAGAGAGGCTGTCATGAGATAAGTACAATAAAATATAGAGAAATACTCGATATTGGACTTTCCAATATGTAATCCAAACTTATACGTATGATGTACGAGCCTATAAGGCCAAAATAACCACTCGTATACTGAACGTAGGCCGATAAGGCCATACAATATTTTACGTACATGACATCTGTCTACAAGCCTCTAAGGATACATAATTTTTATAAAGGTCGGGACGAGCCCTTCCATACCAAACAATACACATCTAAATCATACTGACCAAACGAGCAACTTCGGAGCAAATGGAGTGCATCAATATCAATTGTTGAGCTGATCGCCTACTTGGAGGACTCTCGACCTGTCTATCGAGACCTGCGAGCATGAACGCAGCGTCCCCAGACAAAAGGGACGTCAATACAAATAATATACCGAGTATGTAGGGCACATACATAAGTACATAACAGACATGGAAGGAATATAGAGTAAATGACTCAATCTGTAAGTCTTGATAACTCCGTAAATCATGAAATAATTATAGTGTCATGCATATGTGTATGAATATCATGTCGAGCATAGGTACATATTTCATAATATCATCAGTCCTCTGAGGGCATCCCATCATATCATCTCGGCCACTGTGGGCAAAATCATTAACGTATACCAGCTGATCAGGTGGTGGTGCGTATATAATGCCGTAACCTTTTTCCCATATCCCATATAAATATAATATACATATATATGTGTATATAATGTCATCTGATCATGTGTCAATGTACATGTATAAATGCATGAAATGCATTAGAAGTACGTTAATAAGATTTTTTTGAAATGCCATAAAAATCCATATGCCTTCAAGATAAACTTTATCAAATACGTATTTTTCTGAGACCCATGAACAAAAGATATAATAATAATTCACATGGGGAATCAAGAATATAGACACCTCTAGTATTTCTATGAATAGAGCCATTTATGAAAGTTGTGTATTTTGCTCATTTCATTTGTATTATTTGGATCATGCCAAAAAGAAAGAAGGGATAGCTTTAACATACCTGAGCCGGTTCTCTTAACAATCTCTCTAACCCACTTCTTTGCGACAACACGTAATGACGGATCATAGTAGAAAAAAATCCGTATAATATTCTTGAAAAATATTGTACCGTACTTCCTCAAAATCGCAAAATCTCATCGCAATTACGTAGTATAAAATTTGTATGAAATTTCGTTGTAAATTTAAGAATTGCCGTCGGACACTCATCTTATACTGCGTTGTGTATACTGTTGTTGCCTTGAGTAATATGTATCATCAAGATCATACATTTGATACAGGATTAAAGTTCATGCTTTTTGATTAAAAGAAAGCCAAAGTGGGGAAATCTTCAAATCATGCCAAATATGTATTAATAATGCACGAGTCACCATGTATTTCAAGGCAAATCTGCCACATTATATCTTATCCAAAATATTTTGGATAATTATTAATTACTCGCATAATTCAACATTATCTCAACTTGTTTAAAATACTACTCACTTTTAACATACTTTATACATCGTACTATCATGGTCGTATGGTACTTTGTATGGTACTAGTCCATAAATATTGGGTATTAATGCTCGGCCCGAATTGTATCCCCAACATGCCAAACTTGGACGGAAATTCATTTTCTTTGACTTGCTTCCCCTCTCAGCTTCACGAATTTTCTCATCACTTACTTGAAATAGTGTAATCCTTATAATCTCCAAATAATCTTTTACTTAGACTGATGTCAATTACCTTACGACAAATTATACGCACAATACTACAGGGTGCAAAATCGTCGTAATTTAATATTGCGAAGCGTAATATTATCGTAATGTAGTACTGCAAGGTGTAACATCATCGTAATATAATATTGCGAAACGTAATATCGACGTAATATTACGGGGAGTAACAGTAGACTAATTAAACAGAGTTATTTGCAAATAGGTGCCCTAATGCACCTCAAAATCGCTAGGTGATAACTCTTCTCTTTTAATATCCATTTAAAATAGTTGTCACATGTCTAAACCTGCTTTCACGAGTAAAAGGGGCGCGACAACAACGACCATGGATGGGTGGAGCGATTCGTTGTAATTGCCACTAGGGACATCATCTCGGTCACAACTCCATTCTTTCCTGAATCAAGGAACCGTACTTGTAAGTTCAACGTTAGTCTTTCCTTCTGGTTACATGTTGTCCCATGCTACTACTGATCTTTCTTCTTTCATTATTTCAGCAACTTGGTGGACACCACCAAGAGTTGAAGGCTTGGACCAGTGGTTCCAGAAGATTTTGGACGTCACTACACCCGAGACCCGCCGGTGGAAAGAATTGGCCCTTAAATACGGGTGGAAGGACAAAAATCATGGTAGGTTGAACTTATCTTGATTTTACATTATGTCTAGGAAAACTTGCTAACTTTTCTCTCTTGTTGAATTTAGGTCTTTCACAGGGCTCTATTACCATCCCCGAGGAGGATGTTTTGCCCGATCCTACTAATGCGGAGAGGTTGTTGCAAGAGGCTTTCACCCGAACGGGTTTCATTGGTCCTGCCTCCAATGCAAGTGCTTCCTCTCAAAGTCCCCAACCGGAGAAAAAGCTAAAAAAAAAGCAACGTTTCTCTACGATCGAGGGTAAAAATAAAAAGGCAAAAAATGTCGTGCCCGAGCTAGCCGTAGACACTGTGGCGATCGATAATGATAGAGGAGCCAGTGATAAGGGGGCTTCTCTACATAGAAGACGATGATCTTCATCAGCTCAAGAGAATGCTCAATCTGTTGAGCTAGTTACACTAACCGAGGATGACGTCCAGGCGCTCTGGGGGGAATGTGATATCGCGGAAGATGCCAACTCTCGCTTTTGGGTCCCAATGGCTATTCCCGGTACTGTAAGGCTGGGTATTGGGACTTTTCATCTTCGATTGATGAGCAACCGACAACTAGCACTTTTTTTGCCACAACTTCTTTTCAACCTACAATTCCATCAACTTCATCTATTTCTTCTCCACTAGCAACCACTATATCATTTCCACCAACCGCAATTGTCCGAGAGGAGGATGTCCCTCTTCTCCAGTCCCTGGTTCATCGGAATTTGGGACATAACTATTCTGCCCCCTATTAAGATCCTCAAAGAAGGAGGAGTGTTTCCCTCTCGGTTTCTATCGAATATCATCTATTGTCCCGGCCAGTGGAACTTGCTTATTATCTGAAGCCTCTTAGATAAGGATAGGAATAAAATATCGTCTCTCTTTGGAGAGTGTATGGTGAACAATGCCATGCACAATGCAGCGACGGTACGATATTTATTCCCTATGTATTTTTAATTTGTACTTCTATTTTGCAGGCTAACTTCCTTTTTTCTGAGGACCTTCAGAGGTTGATCCTTGACAAAGAGAAAATCACCTCCGAGAGGGATTAATTTTTAGCCGAGCGGGATCAAATTGTTGTCCGCCTCCTGCAACTGGAAGCATAAGCTGCTGAGGTTATTGAGGTGGAGGCTCAGTTACACCAACGTGAGCAAGATTTAGTGACCCTTAGACAAGAGGCCACCCTGTTAAGGGTACAATTTAAAAAAGCTAAGGCAGAGTGGGTTGAGGTCCAAAATGCTATTCTTGTTGCTGCCGGTCATGAGGCTACCTCTACTGAAAGACTGAATAATTTGGAGGCAGCCTTGAACTACAAAATTGAAGAAGATGTTGCTGTTGCGAAAAAGCATGCTTGCTAGGAAGAGAGGCATAAGAGGGTCATAGATAATAATAAAGCTTTTAACTCCACTATCTGGGACCTTGATGCCAGCCTCCAAGCTGCTAGGTCTGAGCGGAATAAACTTTCAACTAAGGTTGACCGTCTTAAGGAAGAACTTCAGCACCGAGAGGCTTCCCTTATTATTGAAAAAATATATTCTATGTATATCATGAGGAGAAAAACCTTGGAAGAGGTCAAAGAAATCGTCATTGACTTTGATGCCGAAATCGCTAAGGCCCGTGAGCTGGAGTCAACTGCTCGAAGGGGTCTCCCGGTCCAACCTGATGCGACTGACTTTTCTGGGTCCAGTTCTAAGTTCTCGGGAACTGAAGAAGAACCTGAAGGGGATGATGGTGAAAGCCAAGATCTTGAGTCGGCGGCACCGCCTATTTCTTCTAGGGGCGTAGATAATCCTCTTACCTTGGATTCCGGAGATGCAGTAGCATAGATTTTTGCTTTCTTTCCACTTTCCTTTTCTTTTCCATTTTTCTGTACTTGTGCTGCTTGGCATGTTTGTTGTATATAGAATTGCTATTTCATTTATCTATTGCAAATTTTTTTCTCTTTGCATCGATTTATGCAAGGCTCCAGGTGCATTTTTCCCCAATAGCTTTTGGATTCCAGACATAAGTTCTTTCGGAATCAACCCTTCATTGTGAGGGTTTCATAAGAGAGGACCCTCTTATGTTTATGGTGCTCTTGAGGAGGACGTCTCCTGTTCATTTCGGCACCAGCATTTGAAGTACTTGTTTAACTTTATATAAAATTAATTCATCGTTCGGATAAAAAAGATAAAAATAAAAGGACTTTACTCTATTCCTTTAATTTTCAAATATATTATAAACATTTGTTATGTTAAAAAGAAATTACCATTACTTGTGGCTAACTTGTTGATAAGTTAGGATTTTAACGTATTTTATGCCCCTACTTGCCTATGCTTTGATTATAAATTGCTATAAAATAGTCCCATAATGTTCACAGGTTGTGCTTGATTGCAGGTTTGATCGACAAAGCGATGAGAAATGTCAAAGATCAGTTCAAAAAGGAGTGAAACCTGCTCAAGTATCAAAGACCAAGAAATCTAAGGAAAAGAAAACCTAGTGCGGACCACGCAAAAGTGAATGCGGCCGCACTAGGAGGTTCAGGGAGTTGGTATAATCAGGCTGAGGCTACACGGCTGCACTACTCTTTTGTGCGGTCTGCGGACATGAGGTTCAAAGACCCAGCAAATTTGGGCTTAAAGCTACGTGGCCGCGGTACTCATTATGCGGTCTGTGATGGTCATTTCGCGGTCGCATTACCTTTTGGTGCGGTCCGCTGAGCAGAGATTCAGAGAGGTGAAGACTTTCAGGGTTCCAGCCATGTGATCCGCGGTCCATAATATGCGGACCGCGCCAACTCCCTCCGCGGCTGCGTTGCACTTCCACGCGGTCCGTAATCCCCAACTTCAGAGAAGCAGAAATGTGAAGTCCAAGAGCCAGTGCGGCCGCAGTCCATTTTGTGCGGCCCGCAGTGACCCCGCAGGGGTATTTATGTCAAGTTTTTTCAGCATAGTATAAATAGAATATTTTACCATTTTAGGTCAGTTTTTGTACTCCAGTAACAGTTGCGCTCGTGAGACTCGGTTTTGTAGCCATTTTTTGGCACTTTAGCTTTAATTTTACGATAGATTCTTGTGACTTCTTTTTAGTAATTAATTAATATGCTTAGTTCTTCATCTATTTCTTCATTTTCTCTTTCAAGCATGAGTAGCTAAACCCATTAGCTAGGGTTGTGGCTCAACCCTAGTATGGGTAATTGATGGGTGTAGCCATCTAGGGTTAGATTGATTATGGGTTTTTGTTATTTGGGTTAATTTTATATTTTTATTTAGGAATTGGTGGTCGCAAACACTGATTCAAGCCTTATGGGTTTGACTCTTCTTGAGAAAGAGAGTTTATGACCCCAAAATTGACCCAACAAGGAATTGGGATGGTCTTATGATAATCCTAATTAACGAGTTAAATCTCGAGAGAGTAATCACCCTACTTGAACCCTAGTTGCTTGATCTAATTGGCCTACCCAATTGGTCTCGAGATAGTCAATTGGGCAAAATCACTCTCTCTACCGAGAGGTGTGGGAGTGGGTACAATTGTGCAACGGTTATAGTATAAGCCCAAAATATTTCAATTTTTCCTTAGTAACATCTATCTGTGAATTAGCCACCTAGGTGATGTCACGAACCTAGTGCCCTTCTTCCCATTAGATACAACTTAGCAATATTCTCGTAGCATAATTTAGCGTTAATCATTAGTTTTATAATAGTAATTATGAAATAAAAAACCAAGAATATTTGAAGTGATATTAGGAGTATAAACACATCTCTAGACTAGACAGAAAATCCAACTCCACTACTAGCTCCACAAGAAAATCGATCCCGCCCTCTATTCGGGTAAAAGCTATTGCGACCCACTTTTCCTACCTTGGTGTAGCATCGAGTTGGCTAGGATCACTTTTTGGCGCCGTTGCAGGGGAGCTTACAGTGTTGACTATCTGTTTAGTTAGTTTTGTGTTTTGCTTCTCTTTCCTTCTAGTTTACTAATTTTTTTGTGTCGATCACTCAGGTACTATGACTTTAAATGCTAATGACCCTCTTGGAAATTCCATGGCGGCGAAGGAGGTAGAAGATATTGATCATGATGAGCTTCCTTTACTTCAAGCTCTACGTAGAGGCCGTCAGGCCAATGACAACAATCCTATTCCAGACCCTCCTCCGCCATCGCCAAGAGTGGCCCCAAGAGTTCTCCCTAATCAAGGTTATGCAAGTGCCAGTTTTCCTCCCCGAATCCGGGCGGGGAACTTTCAAATCACAAATGTTATGTTGACCTTGCTCGAGCAAAGAGGGTATTTTATAGGCGCCTCCGATCGAAATGCCAACAAGCACTTAAAGGGGTTCGTTGATACATGCCGGGGTAGCAAGCAAACAAACGTGTCCGAGGATGCGTTGAGATTGAGGCTTTTCCCATTTTCTCTTCGGGGTAAGGCGTTGGATTGGTTAGAAATGCTCCCCAATCATTCTATCACCACATGGGATGAATTGGCGGACAAATTCATTGCCAAGTTCTTTTCTCCAAGTCATATGGCGGCTCTTCGGGATAAAATTCTAGCTTTCAAGCAAGAGCCAACGGAACCTTTGCATGAGATATGAGAAAGATATAGAACAACGGTGAAGGAGTGCCCTAATAACGACATGACCGAGGTGATGATACAATAAACTTTTTATCGTGCATCAACACCACGAATCAGTGCATTGTGAACCAATTAGCCGGAGGAAACTTCATGAAACTTTCTTACCAAAAGGCATGTGATGTACTTGATGAAATGGCCGACACCTCTTTGGCATGGCAAAGCCGAGCAAGTGTGCCCCAAGGTGACCCCATGGTCATCCATTTGCACAAGGAATTGCATGATCATGGCCAAGCTATTTCCGAGCTTACAAAAACTATGAATCAATTGACGAAGACGCAATTGCAACAAGTCCAAAACTCATGCCAAGTCAATGCAATGGAAGGTGTTTCTATGTTGAAAAGGAGGCAAAGAGGGCAACAACAACCTCACGGTAATTGTGAGCAATTTGACAACAACAATGATGGTGGTTGTTATTCGAATGAGTGCTATAATGATCAAAGAGAAGAAGTTCAAGATGTCAATAACTACCAAGGGAATAGAGGTGTGAGCACGTGATTTTTGCCTCACATGAATTACTCCCACAAAATCAAAACAAAAAAATGTTTGTTTTATTGTGTGCAATTTTATGAATTTTATGGTATTTCAGTTATCGTTTGCATTTGTTTGTAGGTATTTTCTATTTGATTAATTAATAATAAAATACAAAAATAAGTCGCATTTGGATTTAATTTTATAATTTTAATTTAATTAAAAGATTACTTATTTTATAAAATGAAGAAAAACATAAAAAATAATGCACTTTGCATTTTAGTGTCTAGTTATGTGATTTGGTATTTAGGTGTTTGTGATAATTATTGTTTAGAGATAATTAGTATTGTTAAGATAATTTAGTTTTATAATTTTAGATTTTTCAATTTTGGAAAATAATTTAAGAAGAAAATAAAAGAAAAAGAAAAGGGAAAAGAATTTAATTGGTATTGGGCCAATTTTGTTGAAACAAAACAGGCCCAGGCATTTTTGTTAAGAAAATCGTCCAAGTTGGCCCAATAACATGTCCAAAACCCGGTCCAGGCAGCTCCTCGCACAGAATAGTGAAACGACGTAGTATAAGAGCAAAACTACGTCGTTTCAAGACCAAAAGATCTCGATCGTCCATTCATGCCTATCCAACGGCTCACAACCTCACCCATCACCCGCATCCGACCCTGACCCGTTCATATCAGAGACCAACCCGGTCTCTATTACAATTGAACGACGTCGTTTCATTTAAGTGAACGATCCAAGCCGTTGATCTTGTTTGATCAAACGGCCTGTATTTATTCCACCCCCCGTATATAAGTGTGTAACACACCCCAGCCCTCCCAAGCCAAATCCCACCCTCCCTCATATCTAACAGCTCAGAGACGAGCTTGTCTCTCGCCGCCTTCCCCCACCTCCCTTCGCCCATCGGAAATCTCCTCACGGCGGTTCCGATGACCCAATGACCCCCAAAATTACACCATCTCTTCACCTCAACCTCCCCATCTCCATGCCACCCTCAGCTTCCCTCAAATCTTAGCCCAGCCCTTCGAATATCCGAAAAACCAAACGATCTTTTCCGGCGCCGACTTCGATGGCCACCAGAATAACAACCCTGAACCACTATCACCTCCCTATCCCAAATACCAACTCCGTTTCCTTTGAGAACCCCTCGAACGTGTCGAATATCAAACCGTAGCCATGAAACCTAGTAGCCACCACCATTCCCCCACTATCTGTTGGTGGTGGCGCCGTCTCATTTCGGCCCCAAATCAACACCAGATGTCCACCCAACCTCCCTTATCCCTAATCTATCACCACTTTCATTCGAACTAGGCTAGAACCCTTCGAATTTAGATTCAAATGAACGAACCCTGAAAAACCAAACCCCATGATTGATATGAAGTTGAAAAATTGAGGTCGTAATCGACTTTAGTCGTGTGTTCTCAGTCGAGAACACTCGATTAAGGTCCATTTCGATTTCAAATTCAAAACTGAAGTTTCGATTCAAAAACGGATTTGAACCTGGTCTGAACTCTGAGGTAATTTTTTTTTCTTTTTTTTTCTTTTCTTTTTCTTTTTGTTATTGTTATTTTTGTCTGGTTAATTTTCTTTATCATTCGTCATTTTTTCATTCATTTCTTTCCTCTCTTTTGGACTTTTTATTTGGTCCAATTTCCTCGTCAGTTTTTCCCTAAAAGCATGGTAGAAAAAACTCTTAAATTGGTAAGTAGGTTGTTCATCACATTGGTCTGAATTGCATAGTCAGTTGAATGTTGTGGGAATTACTCAAAATTGTTATTGTTTTTAGTTGTCGTTTGAACCAACTGGTCTGTTTTTCGAATGTGTATCATACTTGTTAGTTCAGTTTGGGGTTTATTGATTAATGAGAAGTTTAAGGTGTAATTCATAGAAGTAAATGAATTAGAACCAAGTGGTATGACATCACTGGCTGTCAGGGCACGCCTGAATTTAAAAAATCAGGCTGCCCATGTTAGGGGAATAAAATAATGAAAATAAGTTTAATGGGGTACTGACAATTCTTATTAGTGTCTTTGGAGTGGAAAAATCAGAGACTAGGATGGGAGAAAATATATTCTTAATTGGTTAAGTACTTTTACGAGCTGGAAAGGTTTAAGGGTGAGGGTATAAAATGGTGACATTGGGACCTAAAAGGAGAGGACTTTCAGAGAGTTGAGAACCCTAAGAATCGAGTGAGAAGAGAGAAAATACATTGAAAATACATAGATTATACACTGAGAGTACACAGATACACACTGAAACATAGAGAGTGAGTCTGAAAAATTAAGAGGGGCTGAGAGCTAGAACATTGATGTACATTTTGATATACACATAACAAATGAGAAAGAGTCACTAATGCCCAGACAAATACAGTATATTGTAAAATTTACTGTTCCATTGATTCTATTTAGTCAGATTTGGAGTTTGCAATAGAGCTACTGTTTCATTGGCCTGAGTTGGTTTCATCGGATATTTGGTTGAATCAGGATTTGTTCATCATTGCTGTTGGGTTATTGTTTGACTGAGTGCTATTTCGGATTGCCTTTTGCTCTTTCTGGTTGAAATGGGTTGCTGATAGTGAAATACTGCCATATTACTGCTACTGACTCCTTATTCCTTTGCCTCCTTTTGATCTCTAGGTATATTTTTTGGCCCATGTAGATTATGTGATTCGAGTGAAACATTAAAGAATACAAGCTGTCTTTCGATTCAGATTTCCTTTACTTTTATATTGTTTCAATATCATGTAGTAATAGTGTAATAAGAAATGTTATCTAGGTCAATGTTTGTGTACCTTAAGTGTTAATTCATCTACTGCTTAGTAATGAGAATAATATGATTAGTTTGGAGTTTTGTGTTGTCTATATAATCTAACTTGGACAGTAGCTTGTTACTTTAACTTTAGTATGGATTGAACCTTCTTGCACTTGATGTTCTCTAAGGGAAATCTTGTGTTGAAATTGATCAGTCAAAGTGCAACATCTAACTTAGTCAATCTTGAGCATGCTTACTTGAAATATTGAAGTTACATGGGTTTAGTGATGCTAGAACAAATAATAAAGTACATATTTAGTATACGCTTTCCATGATGTATGTTAGGGGTTGCATAACTGAATAATACCTGAATTCATGTGAGTTTAAGTCTAAAAATCATCAAGGAATAACCTATGGACAGTATGTGATATTCTGAAATATGATGGTTCCATGGGAATAACTTAGGTAGGATGTACAGGGTTGAGGTTTAGATCTCTGATGGCATATCAATATTATTTGTCATGTGAATCCGTAAGGCTATCAAATGGTTGTCGGAGTTTGATTTCAGATTTAGCCAATTTTCTCAGCCAGTTTCAGTTCTTCCATATCATGTTTCCTCTAGAAATGATTTGAAGTCCAAATTCGTGTAAAATTGCAGCAGATTTTAATACAAGTAAGGGATGTTATTTTTTGTGGTGAAATTGGTGTAAAAGAGGTGTTATCACATATAAGGTTATTTGAGGATTCATATGTGAAATGAAAATCTCCAAAATGCAGTTGAGCTAAAATTATAGTAGTAATTACCCCATTCAAGATCTTTAACGTTACATTTTGCTCCAAGTGCCTTTGAGGGCTCGTGTGTTGGGCCATCACTCTTGGCCCGATTAGCATTTAGTAAACCAGCCCCATTCTTTCCTTTTCAAATTGATCGAGCCTGGTCCCGTGAATTCAATTCAACAACCTCCTATACTGTTAGTTAATTAGTAAATCTTTGGATTAATTGAGATATGTCGTCCAAAACCAATAACAGTTTAAGGCCCTTATGAATTAGTTTAGAAACCCTCCGATTAGAATAATTCGAGGGGAGCCATGCCAAACAAAAAAAAATTGCAATTGCATGGCCCTCGCTTTAAATTAATCTTGCTTATCCTTAGAAATCGAGGTGTGTTGTTTAGTGAATTCTCATGGCCCTCGCAAAATTATCAATGCGTTAGTCACTTTAGGCGCGCTTTTAATAATTTTAAATCCCAAAACGTGGAATAGGAATGTGTCGAGGATCCAGGTGCATTTCATGTGACGTGATCCAAAAATACATTCTTAAACGACGTTCATTTTCTTAAAAATTAACTAAAAGCGGTAAAAAAATTCTAAAATTGCACTATAGGTTTTAACATGTATTAAAATCAGATTTTAGCCAAATATAGCAATTGAGCGACTGTGCTAGAACCACAGAACTCGGGAGTGCCTAACCCCTTCTCCCGGGTTAACAGAATTCCTTACCCGGATTTCTGGTTCGCGATTGTAATACAGAGTCAAACCTTTTCCTCGATTCGGGATTCAAACCGGTGACTCGGGACACCATAAATCTCCCAAGTGGCGACTCTGAATCTCTTAATAAAGAAATCCCATTTCGATTGTCCTTTAATTGGAAAAATTCCTTTTATTATACCCTTCACAGGGTGTAGTAGTAAAAAGGAGGTGTGACAAGAGGAAATCAAGGGAATCAACAATGGCGTCCCCAAGGAAATTGGGGCAATCAACAAGGTGGTGGTAATTGGAATAATAATAACCAACAACATGGTGGTGGATATTGGAGCAACAACAATCAAGGCGGAAATTGGGGGAACAATAATTTGGGTAACCAAGGGAATTGGAATGGAAATAACAACAATAATTGGAATAACAACAATGGTCAAGGTGGGTGGAATGACAATGGAAATCAAGGAAACCGGGGGCAAGGTTTTCAAAGGACCCCGATGTATCAACAACCGAACAATCCGCCTCCGTTTCAACCTCAAGGGTCTAATTCTTCGGGTAATGATATGGGAAGGATAGAAATGATTTTCGAACAAATGATGAATAAGAACCAAGACTCCGATGCTCAATTGGCTTCCCACAATGCCTCTATTCGGAACTTGGAGGTACAATTAAGCCAAATTTCTCAATCGTTGAATACTCGACCTAAAGGTGCTCTACCAAGTGATATGGTAGTGAACCCGAAGGGAGGTAACAATCATGTGATGGCGGTTACAACAAGAAGTGGAAGAGGCGATGATGTGCATGCCTCGAAAGGAAATCAATTTGTGGATGATGATGTTGGGTTCCAAGAAGATGTAAGTCCTATGATAGTTGAAGATGTGGCTGAGACCAATATGAACAACGAAATGAGGATAGATATTGATGAGGCCAAGGTGGAAACACAAGATGTCGTGAACCCGTCTAGGGAACACGTGATTGATATACCCGAGCCGGTGGTGCCCAAAGCCAAGGCACCTTTGCCTAGACCACCTCCACCTTATCCTCAACGGTTAGCAAAGCAAAAGAGTGACAATCAATTCAAAAAGTTCATTGACATGATGAAGAGCCTCACAATCAATGTCCCTTTGGTTGAGGCACTTAAGCAAATGCCGGGGTATGCAAAGTTTATGAAAGATTTGGTAACAAAGAAGAGGTCAATGGAGTGTGAAACAATTAAGATGGCTCATCAGGTGAGTGCTATCGTTCATTCTATGGCCCCGAAACTTGAGGACCCCAAAGCTTTTACTATCCCTTGCACTATCGGTAGTGCGAATTTTTCCAAGGCCCTTTGCGATTTGGGGGCTAGCATAAATTTGATACCTTATTAGGTCTTCAAGACTTTTGGAATCGGGCAACCTAGGCCAACCTCAATGAGACTTCAAATGGCGTATCGATCAATGAAGCGACCCTTGGGCATAATTGATATTGTTCTTGTCCGTATTGATAAATTCATATTGCCGGTTGACTTTGTCATATTGGATTGTGAGGTGGACTTTGAAGTGCCGATTATTCTTGGGAGACCTTTCCTAGCTACAGGGAAGGCATTGGTTGATGTTGAAGAGGATGAGTTGACATTCCGAGTGGGAGATGAGAAGGTGGTATTCCATGTTTGCAAATAAATGAGACAACCCAATAGCATGAAGGTATGTTCATTTGTGGACATTGTCACAGCTGTGATAGTGGATGACACAAGTTCCATGATAAATGTTGAAGATCCTCTTGAGGCCATGCTTCTTAACATGGATGTCAATGATGATGCTAGTAGAGTGGAGTGCATGAATGCATTGCATGGTATGAGTTTATATTCATATGAGCCATATCTTATGCGGGCCAAGGTGATTGTGCACACGGACCATGCCGCCCTTAGGTATTTGATGACCAAGAAGGATTCCAAGACAAGATTGATGAGATGGGTGTTGCTTCTTCAAGAATTTGACTTAGAAATAGTGGACCGGAAGGGAAGTAAGAACCTAGTTGCGGACCATTTGTCCCGGTTGGAGGAAGAAGGGAGGCCATGTGATGTGAAGGCCTTTAGATAAATGATACATTCCCCGACAAGCAACTTCTTTCCATGTCAATGCGCGACATGCCATGGTTCACGGACATTGCCAATTTCATTATGACCGAAATTGTCCCGTGTGAGCTCTCTTCCAACCAAAGGAAGAAACTCAAACGGGATAGCTTGGACTTTTATTGGGATGATCCGTACTTGTTTAAAATTTGCACGGATGGTATGATTAGAAGGTGTGTCCCGGAAGGTGAACAATTGAGCATTATGGAGGCTTGTCACTCCTCCCCCTATGGTGGCCATCATGGAGGGGTGAGGATAGCTTTGAAGGTTTTGAGTTGTGGTTTCTATTGGCCGAATTTATTTAAGGATGCTAGTGATTGGGTAAAGAGATGTGATCAATGCCAACGAGCGGGATGGATTTCCAAGAAAGACGAGATGCCTCTTAACACGATTCTTGAAGCTGATATCTTTGATGTTTGGGGTATTGATTTTATGGGTCCTTTTGTTAGCTTGTGTGGGAACACTTACATTCTAGTTGCAGTGGATTATGTGTCAAAATAGGTTGAGGCCGTGGCCTTTCCCAACAATAAAGCTAGGAGTGTGGGGGAATTTCTTAAAAAGAACATCTTCACAAGGTTTGGTACACCCCGGGCAATCATTAGTGATGGTGATTCGCACTTTTGTAATGGGGCTTTTGATACATTGATCTCCAAGTACGGTGTTAACCATAAAGTCTCTACACCTTACCATCAGCAATCAAGTGGCCAACTTGAAGTATCAAATAGAGAAATCAAGAGCATCTTGTCCAAAACCGTCAATGCAAATTAGACCGATTGGTCCAAAAAGCTAGATGATGCTCTATGGGCCTATCGGACCGCGTACAAAACCCAAATTGGTATGTCTCCATACCGGTTGGTATTTGGGAAAGCATGTCACCTACCGGTAGAATTGGAGCATAAGGCTATGTGGGCCTTGAAGAAGCTTAACCTTGGATGGGATGTTGCGGCAAATCTTCGCGTGGAACAACTAAATGAACTTGATGAATTTCGTTTCCATGCATACTCTAGTTCGTCCTTGTATAAGGACAAGATGAAGTACTTACATGAAAAATATTCTCATGGAAAGGAGTTTAAGGTTGGTGATTTGGTCCTCTTGTTCAACTCCCATCTAAGGTTGTTTCCCGAAAAGCTAAAATCAAAGTGGAGTGGACCATTTGAAGTTGTATGTGTAACCCCATTTGGTGCTCTAGATTTGAAGAACAAAAATGGTGAAGTCTTTCGGGTGAATGGGCATCGTGTCAAGCATTATCTGGGGAAGATCGATGATAGCCATGTGGTGGCTGTGGTTCATTTCAAATGATGATGGTAACCCGCATCGTGCCACGCCGTTAAATCAGGAGCTTCTTGGGAGGCAACCCATGTCGTTTTCTTTCTCTTTGATTTTCTTTGTAGTTTAGGATTTTTGAGCTAATTGGTTGTGAGATGTCACAGGAATTGTATTGATGCAATGCAAAAACAAGTTGGAACAAATTGAACAGTCTCTGAAGTTTGCCAGTGCGGCCGCGTGCACTTTGTGCAGTCCGCACTGGCAAGGTCTAAAATTGGTGCTTGTCACACCTCCTTTTTTACACACCTACCCCGAAGGATAAATGTATAAGGGAGTTTTTCCATTTAAAGTGACATTATTTGAAATGGGATTATTTATTTATTTTTAGAGTCGCCACTTGGGATAGGATTGGTTTTTGGTGTCCCAAGTCACCGGTTTAATTTAATCCCAAATCGAGGAAAATTGTCGACTTCCAAATAGGAGTCTGCGAACCAGAAATTATGTGTAAGGAATTCTGTTGACCCGAGGGAAGGTGTTAGGTACCCCCGGATCCCGTGGTTCTATCACAGTCGCTTAAATCATTTTAAATGGCTAAAACCTGATTTTGTTTACATGTTCCAACCTATAGTGCAATTTTGAAAATTTTTATCGCTTTTAGTGAATTTTTAAGAAAGTGAACGTCGTTTAAGAACGTGTTTTTGGATCACGTCACATGAAATGCACTCGGATCCTCGACACATTCTTATTCAACGTTTTTGGATTTGGATTTGGGTTGCATGAAATGCACACCCGTATTTAGGAAGGTAAGATTAAGCCGCGCCTAAAGTGACTAACGTCTTTTAAACTTTGTGGGAGGCCGTGAAATTCGCTAAACGGCACGCCCCAAGTTCTAAGTATTTTTTAGTTAAGTAATTAATGAGGGCCCCGTAATTTTTGGGTTTTTGTTCGGCGAGACTCACCTCATTTTATTTAAAAGGGCAAACCTAACAGCAACTTGTGATTTTTCTATTTCCATCTCTAAAGATTAAAATAAAAATCCTAATTAATTAACATTATAAAATTCGGGCTTCAAGTTCAAGTCCGGGCCCAAACAAAAGGAATCACCTTTTAATTTGAACCCGCTACCTAACACAAAGTCCAAACCTATATTATTGTTAAAATATGAATTAAGATCTTCAAGCCAAGTCCAAATTAATGGACCAAATAAGAGGGCCTAATATCAGAGCAAGATTGGGCTAAGCACGCAATAAGGAGATTCACAGTTAGAACCTACACAACACCAAGGAAGGGGAAATCGATTTTTTCTGCATTCCAGTTCATAACCCATGTCACTTTGCCTTAGGAAAATTAAACAACTTCTTACTTGAGATATGCCTATCAACAACGTTACACAGAGGCTACAATCTATACCAATTCACGCCTGCCTAACTTCAAGTATTACTCGAACTAACAGCTTTAATCTTACAATTGCACTTTCCTTTTGTTTAAATCGTTGCAGTACATTTTTAACTAATAATTGGTGGAAGAATTAACGCTCAGATCCTGTTGACCATAACCCAAACAATCACACTACAATCCAGATTAGTTTAACATCCTAATAGGCTCATTTTGAATTTTGGAAATCAAACAATAGGTGCTAATTTGCAAATTATCATAAGCTATAGCCGATATCCACTACACAACCCAGTTTTAATTGAATATGAATTAAACTACACTTTTCTAATAACATGACCTAACAAAACTAAAACTGCTAACTATGAAAACCACAAGGAACGCATCTAATAGTCTAACAGTCCAAAGCATCACTTATACAGTCCATGCGTACAAACAAGCCAAAGAAACTAAGCATAAACTACATTCACTAACAACTTGAATTATAAACGATAGCCAACATTCAAGTGAGCTCGACTTTGGTGCGTAATTTCCAATTTGATTTCAACTCAAAGTTACACCGAAATAGATCACAGAAGTGTACCTGGAAATGGAAAACAATGAAAGGAGGAGGAGAATCAGTAGCTGATAGCAACAACTAGGGTCCAACAGTTAACAACAACAGCAACTTGGAACAATTTGGACCCAAAATGACTTTACAAAAACCAAGCAAGCATCACAGGACTGTCACACCGAGTATAGGACTCTGGAATGACTCAATTGTGACCAAAATCAACCGAAATTCACCCAGAAATACCCTTGGAACCAAAGCAACTAGAAGCTGAACCAAAATATTAAACCAGCAACTAATTCATTTTCAACTTAATGCAACAATAGTTTTTGGTTGATTTTTTTTTTGTTGATAGTTTTCTATTTTTTTCCGATTTTTCTATATAGAACTCAGATCTAGAAGAGGATTTTTTTGAGCTTTTTATGATTTGAAATTCAAAACATAAGATCAGATCTGTAGAAGGATTTTGGGGGGAATTTTCGGGCTCCAAACTTTGGAAATTTTTCAGAGGGTCTAAAAACTTGTTAAACAAGGCATGTTGATGCCTTTTTATAGGCAAAATTAGGGTGCAACTTCAGATTTAAATTTTACACATTAGTCCTTCTTTATTTTCAACTTTGGTCCTTTAGCTTTTAACTTGTTATCCAAGTAATGCCTTAAACTTCCTGAAATGTACACTTAAGTCTTATTTTGGAATGTCCTAGAAGGTTCTATCATATTCCTATTCCCTTTAAATCCCTAAACTACCCTTCCCTGATTTATAAAATTACCAAATCTAATAAAACTACCCTTTTCCCATGCCTAAACTACCCTTAAAACCCCCTGAAATTACCAAGCCTTATCAATTAAACCCAATCCTTTACCCTAGTTGAAGTTAACTATGATTAACCAAAGAATTGAATTCATTCAGCTATATCCAATCACCCTAAACTAAACCTAACAATTTACTTGAAAACAATCGATGAACTAAAGAACAATTA
>MU702914.1:94916-107114 GCA_026770625.1 Nicotiana glauca | reverse complement strand
TTCAAATCACAATGAAACCAACAAATTATTATTATCAGAAGAAAACAGACACATTAAAATTAAATCGAAACTAACAGAAAATCCATTTAAACTAACAATTTGAACCAACTAAACTAACAATTAAACACTTAAACGAACAAAACAAAAAATGGAAATCAAAATTAAACTAATTAAATCAGAAAAATTGGAAGAACTTACTGACTTTGCAATTAAGCCACCTAGATTTCGACTCAACCCCGGAATGATGTGAATGTGTGTTCTTCCATAAAAACACACGAACACATTATCTCGAAGTTAAACTCGAGCTCTGAACTCAGAAATGTCGACGAACCCCAAATTTCTTAGGGTTCCGCCGGTCAAAGATTTGAACTTTGAGGATCTTAGTTGAGATTTGAGGGCAAATGTTTAGCGATTCGAAGAGGGGAGGATGTGGAGATGCCTTGGTGTGATTTTCAGGATCGTTGGAAAATTTTGCGTTTTGGCTGGAATTTCGATTTAAAATTCGAAACGTTCGGCTAGGATTTGAGAAAAACTAAAACTAGATACGGGGAGAGGAGGAAAAGAGGAATCTAGGGTGTTAATTTGGGGTTGATTGGGGCTTTGCCGCCGGCAGCGGCGGACGGTGGAGTAGGGCGGAGATAGGGTGGATACTGGGTGGTCGCCGGAGTGTTACAAGAAAATGGGTGGGGGTTGGATATGTACGAGGAGGAAGGTGTTTGTCTTTGGGTTTTTAGACAATTTTATTTAATTGCATTGAACTAATAGGGACCGTTGGATGATAACAAAAGGGACGGACGAGATTGATTTAAACTTAAAGATCTCGAAACGACGTAGTATTGGCATGATACTACATCGTTTGAATGGCCTGGAGGACTGGGAGATTGGACCGGGTAAGAGGGCGGGTTCGGGCTATTTTGGCCGGGCTTGGGGTATTTTGGGTTGCTTTTGTTTTGGGCTAATAAAATTGCCTGAAAATTGGCCCAAATTTGGTCTCTAATGAAGACCACTCTCTTTAATTTGTTTTCTTTTCTCTTTTTTTCTTTGTTTTTGCATTTTGTATTTTTTGTATTATTTTTTCTGATTTTACAAAATTAAAATAAAGTCCTAATATATTTCAAAGCTAAACTAATTAACACCTAAAAATTATTTAAAAACTATTTCGTGACGAATTCACAATTAAAGTGAATTATTTTGTTATTTTCTTCGTATTTTATTCTAAAACAAATTAACCTCCTAATTAATACTTAAAATGTAAAATTAATTCCTAAATGCAAATGTATTATCTATTTTTTTGTATTTTTCATATGATTTAAAAATACACAGATAAAATGCAAGAATTACCAGAAAATGCCACAAAATTCACAACAAATTGTAAAATAATAAAAAAAATCATTTTATTTGGAATTTTTTTGGAATAATTCATATATATGGCAAAAATCACGTGCTCACAGCTGCCCCTCTTTGCTCGGGAACATGCAGAGTTCTCAGGTAAAGATAAGTGAGCGGATACGAGCGATTTTTGCCCGTTCGAATATTCCGTGTGAAGCATCTTTGAAAAGTTTGACCGCACCCTGCTTCAGAGGTTGCCTACATATCCTGGGCTAAAAAGGAATCAGGTCAGTGTAGTTCGGGAAGGTTTGGTAGCTGGGGCTACCAGGAGTTGTGATTGTCACTGCTGTTGCTGCTGTTACTGCTTGCTGACCTCCTTATTACACCAAAAGGAAAATCAAAGCTAAGCTAGCTATGCCTAACACCTATGAGTTACAAGATTCCTATCTATAATTCTCTTGAAAGTTGAGTTGATTTTGAGTCTTGGCTGATTTTGCTGTGGACTCCTATCTGAATCTTGATGCTCGCAAGTCGTAGGTGTTTACTTCTTCATGCAGCATTGGGTCAAGACAGGATCAGCGGAACTTGTGACTTCAATCGGTTTTTTGAGCCATCCGCGCCCTTGCTTGCTTCACATTTGAGTTCATTTCTTTTTGTTCTTTTCTTCTTTTCTTGATTCTGGATTGAGACTCATTCCATCGGTCGTCTCGCACTTTGTGTCTTGAGATCAGCCTGCTTAAGATACCAAAACAAACAAACGAACGAAATTTTCTGCCCCAGTTTTCACTAGGAAAATTTCGTGAGTTAGTTGTGACACATAGCTAAGCAATTCAATCAGGATTGTGTATCTCTGTGAATGAATCCAGGTTATGTTAGAAGATTACCAGGTTATGCCGGAAAAAGAAAAGGGTCTCGGGTTATGCCGGGACTTGGGAATAAACAACTCCTTGGGTTATGCCAGGAAGATCCTCGGGTTATACCGGGATTTGGAAAGAAAATGGCTCCTTGGGTTATGACAGGGAGATCCTCGGGTTATGCCGGGATTTGGAAAGAAAAATCTCCTTGGGTTATGCGAGGGAGATCCTCGGGTTATGCCGGGATTTGGAAAGAAAAATCTCCTTGGGTTATGCCAGGGAGATCCTCGGGTTACGCCGGGATTTGGAAAGAAAAAACTCCTAGGGTCATCGCCCCAGTTTCAATTTTTGAAGGAAATAGGGTTTTTTGTTTTGGTGTGACTGAGCCTCAGGGAGAGGCTGCCTACGTACCCTTTCAGGATCAAGTCAAACGTAGTTCAGGAAGGTTTGGTTCTTGTTTTTGTTTTTTTTCTTTTCTTTCTTTTTTTTTCTTTTTTTTTTCGGGTTCCAAAGAGGGTAATCAAAGAAACGGAACCGGCCCAAAGGGTTTACGAAGGATTGATAGTGTTTGGGGTAGCGGAAAGGAAAACCTTCGTCATCTCAATTGCAAAAAAGCCATCACCCTAGGAGGTCTAGACATAGTACCCTTTTACCGCATCTACGTTGACTGTTGTTTCAGGATCATTTCCTTCAATGTCTCCCAGATACACCGCTCCTTTTGGAAAAATCTTTCGGATTATGTATGGACCTTTCCAATTGGGAGTAAACTTTCCTTTTGCTTCTTGGTGATGAGGGAGAATGCGTCTGAGCACAAGCTGTCCCACTTCAAAGTTCCTGGGACGTACTTTCTTGTTATAGGTGCGGGCCATTCTTTGTTGGTACAACTGCCTGTGGTACACCGCATCCATCCATTTTTCATCAATTAGTGACAGCTGCTCTAGCCGGGTTTTAACCCATTCACTATCCTCAATTTTTGCTTCAACGATTATACGAAGCGAAGGGATTTCTACTTCTGCAGGTATGACTGCTTCGGTTCCATAAACCAACAAGTATGGGGTGGCTCCGATTGACGTACGCACTGTGGTGTGATACCCGAGTAATGCAAAAGGCAGCTTTTCATGCCATTGCCTAGAGTTTTGAATCATCTTTCTCAAAATCTTCTTAATGTTTTTATTTGCTGCTTCGACGACACCATTAGCTTTTGGCCGATAAGGGGTAGAGTTTCTGTGCATTATCTTGAATTGTTCACATACCTCTCCCATCAAACGACTATTCAAGTTCGCCGCATTGTCGGTAATGATAGTTGCAGGAATACCAAAGCAACAAATGAGATTGGAATGTACAAAATCTACCACAACTTTCTTGGTGACCGACTTGAGAGTGATAGCCTCAACCCATTTTGTGAAGTAATCGATTGCAACCAATATGAATCTATGCCTATTTGAAGCTTTTGGCTCGATTGGCCTAATGACGTATATACCCCAAGCAATAAACGGCCAAGGTGCTGACATCGGATGAAGCTCCGTTGGAGGTGCATGAATCGAATCACCGTGCACCTGGCATTGATGATATTTTCGAATGAAGATGAAGCAATCCTTCTCCATGGTTATCTAATAATATCCCGCTCTCAGGATTTTCTTTGCCAAAACATATCCGTTCATATGGGGTCCACACACCCCTGCGTGCACCTCATGCATAATTCTTCCAGCTTCTTCGGCATCAACACATCTTTGCAAGTTGAGGTCGGGAGTCATTTTATACAACACGTCACCGCTTAAAAAGAAACCACTTGCATGTCGTCTAATGGTTCTCTTCTGGTCCCCAGTGGCTTGCTCGGGGTACTCTTGTGTTTTCAGAAATCTTTTGATATCATGATACCAGGGCTGAATGCTGGGTTCCACCTCAACCGCATTGCAATAACCGTGCCTTTCTTTGATTTGAATTTCCAGGGGATCAAGATGAGCATTGCCTGGGTAAGGCAGCATTGAAGCTAAAGTGGCGAGTGCGTCAGCTAGTTCATTGTAGCATCGAGGAATGTATCTGAACTCTATTGATTTGAAGCGTTTAGTGAGATCTTCCACGTGTTGCCTGTACGGGATGAGCTTAATGTCTCGAGTCTCCCACTCCCCTTGCGCTTGTCGGATAATCAAATTGGAGTCCCCCATGATCATAAGTCTTCCACTTCCTGGTCGATTGCCATATTCATGCCCATAATGCAGGCTTCATATTCAGCTATGTTATTTGTGCAGAAGAATCGGAGTCTAGCTGTAGCTGGATAGTACTGACCATTAGGTGATATCAAGATTCCTCCAATGCCTACACCTTTTGCATTTACTGCTCCGTCAAAGAACATTTTCCAAGCACGAGTGTCTTCAGAGATAGGTTCTACTGAATTAACTTCTTCATCTGGGAAGTATGTGCTCAATGGTTGGTACTCCTCATCAACCGGGTTTTCTGCTAAATGATCTTCTAATGCCTGGGTTTTCATTGCCATGCGAGTGACATAAACTATATCGAATTCAGTGAGCAGGATTTGCCATTTTGCCAGTCTCCCAGTGGGCATCGGTTTCTGGAATATGTCCTTCAAAGGATCCAACCTGGTTATGAGGTAGGTAGTATGGGCTTGCAGATGGTGTCTCAACTTCTGAGCGACCCACGTCAGAGCACAACACGTTCTTTCTAACAAAGTATACTTGGCCTCGTAGCTAGTGAAATTCTTACTCAGATAGTAAATTGCTTGCTCTTTCTTTCCGGTTATATCGTGTTGCCCCAGAACGCAACCAAAAGAATTTTCCAACACCGTCAAATACAAGAAAAGAGGTCGCCCTGGCTCAGTTGGGACCAACACTGGAGGATTTGACAGATATTCCTTGATCTTGTCGAAGGCCTCTTGACATTCGAATGTCCATTGATTGCTGCATCTTTCTTTAACCGTTTGAATATGGGCTCACACGTGGTAGTCAGTTGAGGAATGAACCGACTAATATAGTTTAACCTGCCCAGTAAACTCATCACGTCCCTCTTAGTTTTCGGAGGGGGTAGCTCTCGAATAGCTTTTATCTTTGTTGGATCTAGCTCGATCCCTCTTCTACTGACTATGAAACCCAAGATCTTGCCTGATGGAACTCCGAAGGCACATTTGGCCGTATTCAACTTTAAATCATACTTGCGCAGCCGCTCAAAGAACTTTTTCAAATCTCGAACATGGTCATTCTGAGTTCGGGAATTGATGATTACATCATCCACATACACCTCTATCTCTTGGTGCATCGTGTCATGGAAAATGGCGGTCATGGCTCTCATATAGGTTGCCCCAGCATTCTTCAGCCCAAAAGGCATAACCCGATAGCAGTAAGTGCCCCAGGGTGTAGTGAAAACTGCCTTCTCAGCATCTTCTTCATCCATCAACACCTGGTGATATCCTGCGTAACAGTCTACGAAGTACTGTATTTCATGTTTGGCGCAGTTATCAACAAGGATGTGGATGTTGGGCAGCGGAAAATTATCTTTGGGACTCGCCCTATTCAAATCTCTATAGTCTACATACACCCGGTTCTTCCCATCTTTCTTTGACACAGGAACCACATTGGCTAACCATGTAGTATATCAGACCACCCGGATTACCCCTGCTTTCAACTGTTTTGTGATTTCTTCTTTGATCTTATCACTGATATCGGTTTTAAACTTTCTTTGCTTTTGTTGCACTGGAGGACAATCGGGGTAAATTGGCAATTTGTGCACCACTAGATCCACACTCAGTCCTGGCATATCATCATACGACCAAGCAAACACATCTTTAAACTCAACCAAGAGTTGGATTATTGCATCTCGAGTTTTCTCATCTGCGTGAATGCTTATTTTGGTTTCCCTTATTTCTTCGGCAGTTCCCAAATTAACCGGTTCAGTGTCATTCAGATTTGGCTTAGGTTTGTTCTCAAATTGTTCCAATTCTCGGTTTATTTCCCTAAAAGCCTCCTCTTCATCATATTCCGGTTCTTGATTCATTATTTCACAGTTAGACAGCGTGTTTGAGTCGGGGCATGAAGTCCGCAAGCATGTCATGTTATTTAAAGCCGCATTATTATAACTGAAAAGAAAAGATAAAAGGGAAAAATAACAAAAATCAGAGAGACTAGAGAGAAAATGGACGATGAAATATTGATTTCATTTCTTGGAATTTTAGGAAGATAACAGGGTTTACATTCATGAATTCAAAAGACAAGAAACTAAAAGAAACATCCGAGTTACACCCTGAAATAACCCGAGATGCAGCAAAGGTGATAGGGCTAGTCTACCCGGACTCCCGCCTGATCGGGAAAGGCGTAGCCTTCCAATTTTGGAGTTTGGCATCTGATCCCATGTATAGCACCTCAGCGGTGCTAGTCCCTTCTCCTGGCTGGACCATGTTGGTTTCATAAAGTATTTGTCTCATAGCTCCACAGATATCTTCTATTTCATCAGCCGTGAACACCTCGTCATCCTCTTCCATGCCATACTTGGGCTTGAAAAAGGTCTCATAAAGATGTGGCAGTGGTTGTGGTAGAATCCATCCATCTTTCTTTCTTTCATTGGCCCATTTCTCATCATCCGGGGAAGGGTGGAAGCCTATCCCGAAATACTTTTTTGCTGCAGGTAGTGTTACCAGTTCGGCTATTCCTTGCAAAGCTTTTCCCAACTCTTTTCCTAGTTTGAAACCATGTCTAATAATTTCCTTGGCTAACATGATCGAAGCATTGGATAAAAAAGGCTGGGGGAATGGATGTCCTTCCTCATACTGATCAGCTACCACGATTTCGAAGGCTTGATAGACAATATGCTCACTTCCCTCCCTCGCTTCCAGGCATGGGATAGATGGGTCACGATATATGGACTTCTCACCTTCCCCGTGGACCACGATCTCCTTATCTTCATGCTCAAATTTCACCATCCGGTGGAGGGTTGAGGGCACCGCTCCTGCGGCATGGATCCAAGGCCTTCCCAGAAGAAGATTGTAAGATGTATCCATGTCCAGTACTTGGAAGGTCACCTCGAAATCCACTGGGCCTATGGTCAGTATCAAATCAATTTCACCAATGGTATCTCTTTTAACCCCATCTAAGGCTCTCACGCAATCATTATTTGGATGAATCCTTCCCGTCCCTATTTCCATTCCTTGCAAAGTGGAGAGTGGGCAGATGTCAACCCCAGAGCCTCCGTCCACCATAACCCGCTTAACGTAATAACTTTCACATTTGACTGTCAGGTGCAAGGCTTTATTATGGGCAGCTCCTTCTGGAGGTAAATCACTTTTACTGAAGGAGAGTTGGTTGATAGCGAAGAATCTTTCTGTAATCCTTTCAAGTTGTTCAACCGAAGTCTCGACAGGAATATATGCTTCGTTCAAAGTTTTCATAAGGATCTTCTGATGTTCCGCAGATTTGGTCACTAGTGATAGCAGTGACACTTGCACAGGATACTTCCTCAATTGGTCTACTGTTTCATAGTCTGGCATTTTCATCTTCTGAAAGAACATCTCTGCTTCTTCAGCACTTACCGGCTTCTTAGATGGAAAACTCTTTCGTGTGGCGCTGTTTATCTCTTATATATTTGAATATTTTTCTACAGGGATTGTTTCTGGAAATTATCCCGAAATTTCCTTGCCTTTGTATGTGACCACTGTTTGTTGGTAGTTCCACGGCACTGCAGAGGGGTCAGTCATGGGCTTCTGTGGGGCGCATCCAATAACCACTGGCTCACTCAGCCGAGGTGGTTTAATTGTCCCCCGCGCCACATAGGCCCCTTTCGGCACATACATCCGTGTGCCCTTCTTCACTTCACATTTCCTCGGAGTGCTCACAACTAGTGGTTTATCTTGACGACCTCGCGGCACATAAAGAATCTCGTGTTTAGGAGGCACGGGCTTTGCTTTTGTCTCAGTTTTCTCTTCAGGCTCAATGTTGACAGCCTTATCCTTCTTTTCTTCTTTTCCCTGCTTCAGAGTTAGCTTGGGTTTCTTTTCGGCATTGGCAATAGCAATTATGGCTTTCAGAGCAGGGTCAAAGTCTCGGTCTTCACAAATCATACCAATTACTGGCCCGTTGTTGTGAGCGGGCAAAGGGTTATTGGTAACATTCGGGACTTCTTCATCCCTCAACACTATTTTCCCTTGTTCAATCAAATCTTCCACAGCCTTTTTCAATGTCCAACAGTCATTAGTATGATGGCCTTCTACCCCTGAATGGTATGCACACCTGACACCCCGCTTATATGATGGTAATTCCGAATTTTGCCCGTTCGGGGGTATGGGTAGCAGCAGATTCATCTGGACAAGCTTAGGGAACAAGGTGGAGTAGGGTTCACCGATTGGTGTAAAAGTTTGTCGTCTAGGTGGTTCCCGCAAGCGGAAGTTATTTTGTGGTGGTCGGGGGTTATATTGGTTTTGGTAAGGTGGCTAGTTTCTCTTGAATGGAGGTAGGTTTCGGTTAGCTTGTGGTTGCGGGCGGCCGAAAGGTTGAGTATTCATTACCACATAAGGTGGAGGAACATAAGTCATATCTGTGTGAGGGTAATAGTGCTGAGGGGCTCTTTCTGAGAACACCGGTCTAGGAGCCCGGTACCTTCTTCCACCCGATGCTGCCATCACTGTTTCTTCTTTATTCTTGCCCTTAGCCATTCCTCCAGACCCGTCTTGGATGGCTTGGGAGGTTGCCCTTATGGATGACTGGCTCAAGATTCTGCTCGTTTTTAGCCCATTCTCGACCATTTCTCCGATCTTTATTGCCTCTACAAAAGGCTTACCCATAGCGGACATCATGTTTTGAAAATAATCTGCCTCCTGAGCCTGTAGGAAGACACTGACCATCTCAACCTCATCCATTAGAGGCTTCACTCTTGACGCCTGTTCACGCCATTTGATTGCATATTCGCGGAAACTCTCTGAGGGCTTTTTCTTTATGTTTGCCAAGGAGTTCCTGTCTGGCACAATGTCTATATTGTACTGAAATTGTCGGACAAAATCTCGGGCAAGGTCATCCCAGATATTCCATCGAGATATGTCTTGACCCATGTACCATTTTGATGCTATGCCCACCAAGCTTTCTCCTAAGTAAGCCATTAATAACTCTTATTTTCCACCAGCCCCGCGCAATTCATTACAATACTTTTTGAGGTGAGCAATGGGATCGCCATATCCATCATACTTTTCGAACTTTGGCGTCTTGAATCCCATAGGCAGGTGCACGTGAGGGAACATGCACAAATCATTGTAAGAAACACTCTTCTGCCCGCTTAGACCTTGCATATTTTTCAGACTTTGCTCTAAACTCCTCATTCTTTTTGTCATTTCATCGTACTCCGGGGCTTTAGGGTTTTTGTCCTGCCCCGGTGTGATCTCATATGGTGGCCGAGAGTAGGCATATTGAGAATAGTGAGGAGGGTCGGCCTGAAAAATTGGATTCTGAAATGTGAAGACCGAAGGGTCAAAAGCATGTTTTGGTATCGATGGTTGGGCAGTTGCAGAAGATGGTGGATCTGTAAAGATGTTAGGAGAAATCCCAGATGGGAACACTTGGGGATGATCCTCAGAGGGTGTTCCGAAGAAGTTAGCAGTCATAGTAGGTTGCCCTAGAGGAATATTTGGGCGGCTGATAGGGACCGTGGTAGCACCTCCAGATCTAGGGAACAACTCCGGGAATCCGGGGATAGTGCTTGGGGGATCCATCCCGTTATTCCAAGCATCCCACATTTCTATCAAGCGCAAGCGCAGGATCCGATTTTCTTCAGATGTATAGGATTCAGAAGCTGGGATCCCAGAGATTGGGCTATCTTCAGATATGGGGACTGCAGGCAAGGTCATTTCCGACGACATATCTATTTTTCCTTTGGATCTGGTGAAGTATCGATCAGTTTACCACAAACCAACCACGGTTTCTAAAATACTCAGCTGGAATTTGATAGCAGCAAAATGGTTAGTATGAAACAAGTAACAGATAGGTAACTGCACATTGGAGTGTGATGCACCTATACAGTTAAATGGATATCTACATGTTTGCTTGGGTTGCATGCATCATCCCGACTTTTCTTCTTATTCCTTTTCTCTTTTCTTTTTGTTTTGTTTTCTTTCATTTTCTTTTCCTGCTTCTCTATTTTCATTTTCTACTTTTTCTTTTCTTTGGCGAAGGTTTTTCTCTCAATGTCTTATTTTCTTCTTTTGTGTTTCTTTTCTCTCTTGTTTTTTCTTTCCTTTTATTTCTCTCGCGTTTCTCTTTTTCTTAGGATTACGGTCGAATCTTATGTAGATTGCCTACGTATCATGGACCCGTATGAATCAGACCAAGCGTAGTTCTTGCAAATAAATGCAACAGTAAGAAAACAATTTTTGGGAATTTTCAATTTTCCATTGATAACAAATGTGGTTACAAAAGCTACTAGACTATTTGTTTTTGTTTTTCTGCAGAGGAAATTACAAAAATAGACTCAAAAGCAAAAATACAGACTCGATTAACTAAGAGTACATCAATGCTTCAAATCCTGGGGCCCGCGGAGCATCGTTCAGCATTGCCGCGGGCCTACGTGCGAGACCCCTTTGCAACTGATCTAAATCGTTCATGACTTGGCGAACAAATATCATCATTGAGACAAAGGACGCGGTACGACCCATTCGCTTGCCGGCCTGACACTTCATGACAATATAATGGGCAATGTTTCTGATCCTTTCTCTGATTTGGCCCTTTTCTTGGAGGAGTCGGCTTATTTGTTGTGTACGAGCTTCTAGCACCTGCATGTCCTGGAAGTTCAAATCTTGTAGCAGTTTAATTTCCTTTTCCATCTCTGTAATTAACCTATGGCACTGGTTCATCTCGACTCGGAATTCTTTATCCCGTTGGGTTGTCTTTTCTTCCATAGTATTCATTTTTCCCTTCATCTTGGCGATGGTCTCCTCGTAGTTTCTCCTCATTTGCTGCACAAATTGGGCTCTTTCTTCAGTCCTTTTGGCCCACTGCGCCCGGAGCTTTGCCATATTTCCCTCGGATTTTTCTAGTTCTTCCTCGCAGTCTGAAATTTGTTTCCTTAACACTTTGATTAACCTCTCATCAGATAGACTTGTTTCTTGATTCCGGGCATCTATTTTTATTTGCTTAATTTGGGCTTTGAGCGCTTCGTTCTCCTGAGCTAATTTCTTTTTATCACCCTCGTCGGCTGCAGCCTATACACTTTTGTCGAATTGGAGGTCACGGATCTGTTGCTCTAAACGTCCTATTCTAGCTCGGTACTCCTTTTCCTTTGCTTGCCAATCCCATTGAACTTGGACCTCATCGGTAAACTACTGCACGTGCGGTCTTTTAGTGGGTCTTTCTGGGATTTGAAATCTTTTGCCAAACCATGTCAGATACTTGGAATCTACCTCGCCTCTAGCTTGGTCTTGTATTATGGTTTTTGGCTCAAGGAACCGACATTCATTCCATATCTTTCGGATTCTACCTTTAGGAAATGCAGCCTTCGGGTCTAACTCAATGACTTTCTCACTCTGGTCTTCATCATTATGCACTGTCTGGAATCTTCCAAATTGTCTCAAAACCCGGTAAGGAGCATAAGGTTGTATGCTTCGGATACCCATCAAAAGAATATCGGGGACCTCTACTGATGTGTATATAGCTTCAGTAGCGGGAAGCCAACCATAATCCCATTAGACTTTATCTGCGGTCAAGGATCTTAAGCATGATGACCAGGCCTCAGTACTTTCAGGGAACTCAATACCTGTCACCCGGGTCCCAAATTCTGCAATATAACTCAACCCGGTTAAACCGTAGTTCATATAGCCTGTGCAGTGACAGAGGTGTTCTTGCATCCACAACTGTAAGAGCAAATTGCAACCTTGAAAGAATTTCTCACCTTCGGGACATTTGGTCAGAGCTCGGTACATTTAGGCTATGATCAGAGGAACCACTGTGCTAGTAGGTTTTTTCATGGCAACATCTAGCATCCCTACCAGGCCGAGGTCTATGTGACCATCTTTTCTCGGACAAACCACCACTCC